>PVLC010036160.1:0-15919 GCA_004027655.1 Graphiurus murinus
AGCCGGGCGTGGTGGCGCACGCTTGTAATCCCAGCATTCGGGAGGCTGAGACCGGAGGATCCGGGTTCGCGGCCAGCCTCAGCTACCTAGTGAGGCACTCCGCAACTTAGTGAGACTCGGTTTCAAAATAAAGAATAAAAAATAGGGCTGGGGGTATAGCTCGGAGGTAGAATGCCCCTGAGTTCAATTCCCAGTACCGGAAAAAAAAAAAAAAAAAAAAAAAAAAAGAAATAAACAGGGAAGAAATTGTTAACCAAACTTGTCTTCTCATCTTAGAAATACTATTTTCTAGTTTTATCTATGAAATTAACTTATTAAACAATAGGTAATACACAGTGAAGGGCTATGATCTCTAAAAAAGAAAATACTAACAAGGCGAACTCCATGATTTCTCAAGTTTTCTGCTTAGAGGAACTCTAAGAGACGGTGTCTTGCCTATTGCCCATGCTGGCCTCAAACAATCCTCCCACCTCAGCCTCTCCCAAATAACTGAGGTTATAGGCACTTGCCACTGTGCCTGACTTGCCTAGAGGAACTTTCTACACCATGACTTAAGACTAAAGAAACCCAAGGACAGCACAGCAGTCTCAATAAGTTAAAGAGACAGAGGAGGCATCTAGATTTTGCAGGACAGAGTAGCAGAAAGGAAAATCCAACAATGAAAAAGAGCTCCAGAAATCTGCACATAAATTCACCTTTTAGTCTTCCACTGAATACTAAAATGGATGCATAAAGGGAGACTACACATAGATCAAAGAACAATTACTTGCAGGGGGTGGGGGAGGACTGTTAGTTGACCAATTACTAGATCTGGTAAAGGTGGAGATACTTTCAAGATCTGCTCAAACACAGAAGAGCAACTTTATTGTCACTTAGTAGAGAACCAAGAAACTAGACAAACTAGTTCTAGAATAAAGGGTACTTTAAATTTACCCTAACAAAGCTTAAAAACAAGCTTCAATTTACTATCTAGAAAGACAAAATACAACACAAAAAAACAAAAAACCCCAAACAGTTAAGCCAACTGTGGTATATCTATACAATGGAATTGAATTAGAAACTTCCTTACCCTGACAAAAATACATCCACAAAACACCTACAAATAATATCATATTTAAGGAGAAAGACTGAACACTTTCCCTCAAGGTTGGGAATAAAGCAAAGATATTCACACTTCCTACTTCTCTTCAATACTATACAAGATTCCAGTTAGTGCAATAAGCCCAGTTTCAAGTGAAGGAATAAAACTGCTTTTATTTGCACATGATCATCTATGCTGAAAATTCTAAAAATTCTACTCTGAAACTACTAGGAAGCCAGGTGTGGTGGTGCACACTTATAATCCCAGTACTTGGGAGGCTGAGACAGGAAGATAGCAAGTTCAAGGACAGCCTCTGCAAGTAGTGAGACTCATTAGCATAGTGAAAGCCTATTTCCAAAAGAAAATAAAATAGGTCTGGGGACATAGCTCAGAGGTAGAATGCCCCTGGGTTCAATTCCCAGTACCACCAAAAAAAAAAAAAAAAAAACTACTAGAAATATCAAGTTTAACACAATGTCACAGGATACAAGACAAAATACCAAAACAGTATTTGTACGTACTAGGAGCAAACAATTGGAAGATAAAATTTAACAAATAATCGCATTTACAATAGCATTCTTTAAAGTAGTTAAGAATAAATTTAACAAAAGATGTATACTGCTTCTCCATTTAAAACAATGAAACATTTAAAGAAAGAAACTAAAGAAGACCTAAATAAATGGAGAGATTTATCATATTCATAAATTTGAATACTGTTAGGATGTCTAGCAGTGTTTAGCACGTGTGAAGCACTGGTTATAATTCCCAGCTCCAAAAGGGGGGTAGGGAGGAGACATGATTATCAACTTTTCCAAAAGTATCTGTAGATTGAATGGAGTCTCAAGTCTCAGCAGGTTTTCCTATAAAATTGACAAGGTAGCTCTAGTATTTATAGAGAAATACAAAGAACCTAAAATAGCAAAACAATTTTGGAAAGAAGAAAGTTGCATGGCTTGGGTATCTAAGCAAAAGCTAGATTAACATCACACTCTAGACGGATAACAAAATCTGGGAGGAAGACAGGGGTACTGAAAGGTGAACCCAGGGATATTCTAACTTTGCATGCCTCAGCCCTTTTTATTCCTTTTTTATTTTTACTTTGAAACAGAATCTTGCTAAGTTACCACATACTGGCCTTGAACCTGCAATCCTCCTAACTCAGCCTCCTAAGTACAGGGATTATAGGCAGCACCCAATCTACAGGGACTTTAAGAACACTTGAAGGAGGCCCCTTCCAACCTTGAGTTGATCTCATAGGAACCATATTTCAGGACGTAGCCCAAGTTGGCATCTGAGTGAAACACCTCTCCTCAGGCGCTGGGACTCGAATCAAATCTGCCAAAAAAGCAACTTCTTGACGGAAGAAAAAAAGCGAACAAAAAAACAAACTTTGAACTACAACTAAAAAGAACCCAGAAAGCCAGCCAGGGAGAGCAAAGGAGCCTGAACGCTTAGCAGCGGCACCAAACCACGGAGCTGCGGCAGCCGTTAAGCCGGCCGCCCAGCAGCATACCCAGCTACCAGGCATGGAAGAAAGCGACCCCAGAACTCCACATCCTAATCAGGCGGTATATCCCCACACCTTCCACAGTGACTGGAACGCGTGGGACGACCAGCATAAGCCCCCTGGGGACCACCCCAGCTCACCTCTCCCTCCAGAGCCGGAGCAGTGTTCAACTGCACCGCAGAGCTTGAATCAAAACTGCCACAAACGCAACTTCTTGACGGAACAAAAGCAAAGCAAAGCAAGGAAAAAAAAAAAAAAAGAATAAAGCAACAAAAGCAGCTTAACAGAAAGCAGGGAGAACAAAGGAGGTGGCGCGTGCGGCAGGTGGTTCGCTGTGAACCGGCAGCCGCTATTTTGACAGCCTTCATCTTGCCAGCTGCCATCTTGCAAACCACTATCTTGCCAGCCGCCAACTTGCCAGCCACCATCTTGCCAGCCACCATCTTTCCACTTGCCAAGAGCAGCATCTATTAGCACCAAGACCTCCAACAACCTCCTGCGCACCCAATGACCAGAACTGGAGTAAGTGACTACGGAATTCCACACCCTAATCAGACAGCACATCTCTACAGGATCAACAGTGACCAAAAACACCTGGGACACCCCAGATCAACCCTCCCACTGGAATCAGAGCTGCAGGGATCTGTAAGTTAAATTGCACCCCCGGGATGTGGGGGCCCCTATACAAAGCGCAGACTCAGTCACCCGCCCTTAAAGTGATTGGATAGAGCAGAAGTGCGGGAGGGACCCAGTGCACACAGGGCATAGAGAACTTCCAGGCACCCTGGAAAATGCCCGGCATATAGATTGCACTCCCGCTAACAGTAAAGGCAGAGAAAGACGCAGACAGGCCCTGTGGAGAGCTCAGAGACACAAGCTTGCAGCAAGAGAGGCATCAGCAGAACTCCGTGTGTGCACTGACAGAGCAAATAAGAATGCCAGAGACATAATTGAAAATTTAAGCTCTGTAATTACAAACTAGCAGGGTTTTTGTTTCTTCTTGTTGCTGTTGTTTTTTGGATTTCTTATTTTTGGTGTGTGTGTGTTATGTTTTATTTGTTTTTACTCAGTTTTCATTTTGTATTGCCTTGATTTATTTATTTTCTTTGGATGATTGGTTGCATTGTTATTTTTTGCTAAGTTTGTTGACTCTCATCCTTATCCCTTTTACAAGCTTCCCTCCCTCTCTTCCATCTATACTTTTCTCCATAACACTTTTTCTCTTCTCTGTTCTTTTTCCTTTTTTCTCTGTCTCATATCAAGCCCATCTCACACTACCACACTTAAAACTCTACACTGACTAACAGAATCCCCAGACATATCTGCCATCATCTTTACAATATATCACCTCAACACACTCAACCTCTTATTCCACTGGACCATACCTTCTACTTTACCCTGTTATTGCACTCATTACTGTGACTTCTCACCCAACCTTTACCAATGAACACAACCTGTCCCTTTATATACCAGCAGACACCTCTAAAGCCCAACTGCAGAGATTGGATGAGAAAACTTGCAAGAGCAGCAAACATATAAATTTAAGAACAGGGGAACCATGGGAAGGAAAAATAGCAAGGAAACAATGAGCCACCACAACCTCTGAATAACAGATCTCACCAACACAGAATGGCAGAGATTACCGGAAGAACAATTCAGATCTAATACTAGAAACAATAAAGGATTTTCAGAATGAATGTACGGAGACTTGGAAAGAAATAAAGGAACAAATAAACGAAGAATCTGACACCCTGAACAGGAAACAAAGAGAAGCATTGAAGGAAATGGAAGACAAAATAAATGAAGTGAAAGCATCAATACAAATTATAAACAGTAGATTAGACCACATAGAAAACAGAATATCACTCCTAGAAGATGACCATTCCAAAAATGAATCCATTATATATAATCTAGAAAAAAAAATTCGACAGTATGAATCGGACATCAATGAGATCTGGGCCAATTTTAAAAGAACTAACCTAAGAAATAATAGTCATAGAAGAGGGTTTAGAAGTTGAAATTTATGGAATAAACAATCATTTCAAACAAGTAATATCAGAGAATTTTCCAAACATAGAAAGAGAAGTTGACACACAGGTACAGGAAACATACAGAACTCCCTCAAGACAAGACCAAAGAAGAGGTTCACCACACCACATAATAATCAAGTTGACTAATGGAGAGGCTAAGGAGAGAATTCGAAAGGCAACAAGAGTAAAACTCCAAGTGACATTTAGAGTCAAACCAATTAGAATCACTCCAACCTCCCAAATCAAGTCATGAAAGTCAAGAGGGGCTGGAGTACCATATTAAAAAGTCTGAAAGAAAATAACTTGCAGCCAAGATTGTCCTACCCAGCAAAACTCTCTCTCAAAATTGACGAGGATATAAAAATCTTCCATGACAAACAGAAACTGAAAGAATTTATGTCTTCCAAACCAGCATTAGAGAAAATACTCAGAGATTAACTACAAAGAAGAACTAGCAAGTAAACTTCAGAACCAGAGAAACAATAATTTCCAGGAAGCAAACAACTAAGCAAAGAAGAATAAACACAATCGAAAACAGAAGTCAAAACTCAAAATGTTAGGAATTAAAAATCATCTCTCAATTACCACACTGAATACAAATGGTCTCAACTCCCCAATAAAAAGGCACAAGGGCCGGGCATGGTGGCGTACGCTTGTAATCCCAGCATTCTGGAGGCTGAGACCGGAGGATCCGGGTTCACGGCCAGACTCAGCTACCGAATGAGGTCCTCCGCAACTTAGTAAGACCCGGTTTCAAAATAAAGAATTAAAAAAAAGGGCTGGGGGAATAGCTCGGAGATAGAATGCCCCTGAGTTCAATCACCAGTACCACAAGAAAAAAAAAAAAAGGCACAAGGTGGAAAAATGGATCAAAACCCAGAATCCATCTATAAGCTGCCTGCAAGAAACACACCTTACAAGCAAAGATTCCCACAAACTAAAGGTGAAGGGCAGGAGTAAGGTAATCCATACCAATGGAACTCGAAGACAATCAGGAGTAGCAACCATGATATCAGGTAAATTAGACTTCAAGCCTACGCTTATCAGAAGAGAAAAAGCAGGTCATTTTTACTAGTAAAAGGAAAAATCCAGCAAGAGGAAATAACAATTATCAACATCTATGCCCCAAACATAGGTGCAGCCACTTTCATAAAACAAACTCTGTATGATATAAAGACACACATAGATCCCAACACACTAATACTAGGAGACTTCAATACTCCTCTCACATCACTAGACCAATCTTCTAAACAAAAGGTCAGTAGAGACACCTCTGACCTAAAGGATACCATAAACCAAAAGGACCTATTAGACACATATAGACTCTTTCACCCAACCACAGCTGAATTCACATTTTTCTCAGCTACACATGGAACCTTCTCCAAAATAGACCACATTCTGAGCCACAAAGAGAGCACTGGCAATTTCAAAAAATATAACATAATTCCCTTAATCGTTTCAGATCACAATGGAGTGAAACTAGAGATCAACTCTAAGAAGACGCAAAGTAACCATATAAACACATGGAGACTGAACACGACATGGCTGAATGAAATTTGGGTCATAGAAGAAGTTAAAGACAGAAATTAAAAAAATTCCTAGAAACCAACGAAAAAAGAGACCATGTATCAAAACCTCTGGGACACTTTGAAGGCAGTACTAAGCAGAAATTTTAGAGCACTGAGTGTTCACATAAGAAGAACAGAAAATCACCAAATAATCTAATGACACAGCTCAAACCACTCGAAAAACAAGAACAGTCTAACCCCAAAGCTAGTAGAAGACAGGAAATTATGAAAATCAGAGCAGAAATTAATGAAGTAGAGAATTAAAAAAAAATACAGAAAATCAACAAAACCAAAAGCTGGTTTCTTGAAAAAATAAACAAGATCGATAAACCATTGGCCAACCTAACAAAAAGAAAGAGAGAATCAACCCAAATTGCCAAAATAGATGAAAAAGAGGATATTACCACCGATAGTATGGAAATACAGAGGATCATCAAAAACTATTTTTAAAAACTGTACTCCAACAAAATGGAAAATCTAGAAGAAACTGACAGATTTCTAGATACATATAACCTTCCTAAATTGAGTCAAGAATATATAGAAAACTTAAACCGACCAATAGCAATCAAAGAGATAGAAACAGCAATAAAGAGTTTACCATCAAACAAAAGCCCAGGGCCAGATGGTTTTCCAAGTGAATTTTATAAAACATTTATGGAAGAACTAATCCCAATACTCCTCAAACTATTCCATGAAATAGAAAGAAACGGGAGCCTTCTATGAAGCCAACATCACATTAATATCAAAGCCAAAGAAAGACAGTTCAAGAAAAGTGTAGGCCTATATCATTGATGAACTTAGAGGCAAAACTGCTAAACAAAATACTAGCAATGCGCATTCAAAACCATGTCAAGAAAATTACACCATGACCAAGTCAGGTTCATCCCAGGGATGCAAGGCTGGTTCAACATACAAAAAACAATCCATGTAATTCACCACATAAACAGAATCAAAGACAAAAATCACATGAGCATCTCAATTAATGCTGAAAAAGCATTTGACAAGACCCAACACCCATTCATGCTAAAAGCACTGCAGAGAATCGGAATAGAAGGAACAAACCTCAAAATCATAGAGGTAATATATAATAGGCCCACAGCCAACATCATATTAAATGGAGAAAAACTGCAAGAGTTCCCACTAAAAATAGGAACAAGACAAGGATGTCCATTATCACCAATTCTATTCAATATAGTACATGACTCTAGCCATAGCAATAAGGCAAGAAAAGGAAATCAAAGGGGTAAAAATAGGGAAATAAGAACTAAAACTATCCTTTTTTACAGATAACATGATACTATACTTAAAAGACCCAACAAAGTTAGCCAAAAAATGTATAGAACTGATCAACAAATTCAGCAAAGTGTCTGGATACAAAATCAAACTTAAAAAATCAGAAGCTTTCCTGTATGCCAACCATAAATCCACTGAAAAAGACAATTCCACCACAATAGCACCCCAAAAAATAAAACACTTAGGGATAAATCTAACCAAAGAGGCAAAAGACCTCTATAAGGAAAACTATAAAGAATTGAAAAAAGAAATCGATGAAGACCTTAGAAGATGGAAAGGTCTTCCATGCTCTTGAATAGACAGAATAAATATCATCAAAATGGCCATCCTCCCAAAAGTGATTTACAAATTCAATGCAATACCCATGAAATTACCACGGTCACTCCTCACAGACATAGAAAAATCAGTCCTTAGATTGATCTGGAATAACAAAAAGCCCAGGATAGCCAAAGTAGTTCTTAGGAACAAGAACCATGCAGGAGGTGTCGGAATACCTGCCTTCAAACTCTACTACAAAGCCACAGTAATAAAAACAGCATGGCATTGGCACAAAAACAGACACACAGACCAATGGAGCAGAATAGAAGACTCAGAAACAGACTCACGTGCTTACAGTCAACTGATTTTTGACAAAGGAGCCAAAAACATACACTGGAAAAAAGATAGCCTCTTTAACAAATGGTGTTGGCAAAACTGGTTAACCATATGCAGAAAAATGGAAATAAACCCCACCTTCTCACCCTGCACAAGAGTCAACTCAAGGCGGATCAAAGACATGGAAGTCAGGCCAGAGACTTTACAGCTACCTGAAGAGGGCATAGGCCCAACACTTCAACACATAGGCAAAGGTAAAAACTTTCTCATCAAGACCCCAAAAGCACAAGCAATTCAAAGGAAGATCAATACATGGGGATTGCATTAAACTGAAGAGCTTCTGTGCAGCAAAGGAAACCATCAAGAACCTCAACAGAGAGCCCACAGAGTGGGAGAAAATTTTTGCCAACTACTCTTCTGATAGAGGAATAGTATTTAGAATATACAGAGAACTCAAGAAAATCATAGCTAAGAAAACAAATAACCCAATCAAAAAACGGGCAAAGGATCTAAATAGACACTTCACAAAAGAAGAAATACAAATGGCCAATAAAAGTATGAGGAAATGTTCTACATCATTAGCAATCAGAGAGATGCAAATCAAAACTACTCTGAGATTTCACCTAACCCCAATCAGAATGGCAATCATCAGCCGGGTGTGGTGGAGCACGCTTGTAATCCCAGCATTTGGGAGGCTGAGATCGGAGGATCCAGGTTCGCCGCCAGCCTCAGCTACTTAGTGAGGCACTCCGCAACTTAGTGAGACCCTGTTTCAAAATAAAGAATAAAAAATCGGGCTGGGGATGTAGCTCGAAGGTAAAATGCCTCTGGGTTCAATCCCCAGTACCGCAAAAAAAAAAAAAAGAATGGCAATCATCAAGAACACGAACAACAACAAATGCTAGTGAGGGTGTGGAGAAGTGGGAACCCTAATACATTGCTGGTGGGATTGCAAATTCGTGCAACCACTTTGGAAAACAATATGGAGGATCCTCAGACAAATGGGAATGATCCTACCATATGATTCAGCAATACCACTTTTGGGTATCTACCCAAAAGAATGGAAACCAAACTATCAGACGGATGCATGTGTGTCTATGTTTATAGCTGCACAATTCACAATTGCCAAACTATGGAAACAGCCAAGAAGTCCATCGATAGATGAATGGATTACAAAACTATGGGATATGTACACAATGGAATTTTACTCAGCCATAAAGAAGAATAAAATCATGTTATTTGCAGGGAAATGCATGCAACTAGGAAACATTAAGTGAGATTAGTCAGTCACAAAGAGTAAAAAAGCATATGTTCTCTCTAATATGTGGATGCTAGGGAGAAATGAGGCATAAGAGGGTCTCCAGATGAAAAAGGAGAAACCCTTGATATGCAAAGAAGTTGACTTAACTGAAAAGAATGGATGGGGTGGGGTGGGGAAGGGGGGAGAGACACCCAAATGCACATGATGTACTTTCACAAATATATCTAAGTCAATCACTAAACTGAACTTGAGAAGGAGGGAAGGTGAGGAAGTGGAGTGCGAATTGGGGAAGTGGCTAAATGAGAAACGTGTGCATATATGCCTTTTTCAGCTTGTACCTAACAAAGATGGAAGATTACAATGCACCAATTTTTTTTTTATTGTAATAATTCGTGCTTTGTATGTAAACATCTTTGTTAGGTACGAATTGATAGAGACAAATGTGCACACATTTCTCATCTGACCCCTTCCCCAATTAACACCCCGCTCCCTCGCCCTCCCTCCCTCTCAAGTTCAGTTCAGTGAGTGATCTTGATATAATTGTGTAAGTACATCATCCCCTTCGGTTAAATCAACTTCTTTGTTTATCGAGGGTCTCTACTTTTTCATCTGGGGACCCTCTTATGCCCCATCTTCTCCCTAACATCCGCATATTAGGGAGAACATACGCTTCTTTACTCTTTGTGACTGGCTAATCTCACTTAACATAATGTTTTCCAGTTGCATCCATTTCCCTGCAAATAACATGATTTTGTTCTTCTTTATGGCTGAGTAAAATTCCATTGTGTACATATCCCATAGTTTTGTAATCCATTCATCTGTCGATGGACATCTTGGCTGCTTCCATAGTTTGGCTATTGTGAATTGAGCCGTTATAAACATAGATACACATACATCGGTCTGATAGTTTGGTATTGCTGGGTCATAAGGTAGGTTTATTCCCTTTCGTCTGAGGATCCTCCATACTGTTTTCCAAAGTGGTTGCAAAAGTTTGCAATCCCACCAACAATGTATTAGGCTTCCCACTTCTCCACACCCTCGCCAGCATTTGTTGTTGTTTGTGCTTTTGATGATTGCCATTCTGATTGGGGTTAGGTGACATCTCAAGGTAGTTTTGATTTGCATCTCTCTGATTGCCAATGATGTGGAACATTTCCTCATACATTTATTGGCCATTTGTATTTCTTCTTTTGTGAAGTGTCTATTTAGATCCTTTGCCCGTTTTTTGATTGGGTTATTTGCTTTCTTGGTTGTGATTTTCTTGAGTTCTTTTATATCCTAGATATTAGACCTCTATCTGAAGAGTAACTGGCAAAAATCTTCTCCCACTCTGTGGGCTCTCTGTTGAGGTTCTTGATGGTTTCCTTTGCTGCACAGAAGCTCTTCAGTTTAATGCAATCCCATGTATTGATCTTCCTTTGAGCTGTTTGTGCTTTTGGGGTCTTGTTGAGAAAGTTTTTACCTGTGCCTATGTGTTGAAGTGCTGGGCCTATGCCCTCTTCAAGTAGCTGTAAGGTCTCTGGCCTGACTTCCAGGTCTTTGATCTGCCTTGAGTTGATTCTTGTGCAGGGTGAGAAAGTGCACCAATTATAAAAAATTTTTTAAATTTTAAAAAACATTTCATATATACAAAACATTACTCTCACTATTACACTGAATTAAAATTACATATAAAATCAGTTCTCAATTACCCATGCACAGTCAAGCAGTATACAGATAATAAAACAATCAAATTTAGATTATACCCAAAATTCCCTTTAATTAATATCAAATCAATTTCCGTCAAAAACATACATCAACAGAGAAAGAATAAAGGAGACCCTGCAAGAAAGATAAGTGGTAGAAAGAAGCCAGACTGAGTTAAAGTCTGTCACAATATATAAAATAAACTACAAGTGAATACTCAGCAGATAGACATAATTTAACTAAGTTACTAGATTCCAATTTTCTAATTTTAATTCCACCTCCATCTGCTTCATAGTTCATATCTTTACGTTATTTTATATTTTATAAAATGTAAATTCTAAGCTGGGCGTGGTGGCACAAGCTTGTAATCCCAGCATTTGGGAGGCTGAGACCGAGGATCCGGGTTCCCGGCCAGCCTCAGCTACCTAATGAGGCCCTCCGCAACTTAGTGAGACCCTGTTTCAAAATAAAGAATAAAAAATAGGAATAGGGGTATAGCTTGGAGGTAGAATGCCCCTGGGTTCCATCCCCAGTACCACAAAAAAAAAAAAAAAAAATCTAGCCAGGTGTGGTGGCACATGCTTGTAATCTCAGTACTTGGCAGCCTAGACAGGAGGATACAGGTTCACGGCCAGCCTCAGCTACTTAGTCAGGTCCTCCTCAACTTAGTGAGACCCTGTTTCAAAAATAAAAAATTAAAAACAGGACTGGGAGTGTAGTTTAGAGGTACAATGTTCCTGGTTTCAATTCCCAGTACCACAAAACATAAAATTAAATTAAATTAACCCAGGTGTGGCGGCACACACTTGTAATCCCGCCACTTGGAATGCTGAGAACAGGAGGATCCAGGTTCACGGCCAGCCTCAGCTACCTAGTGAGGCATTCTGCAACTTAGTGAGACCCTGTTTCAAAATAAAGAATAAAAAAATAGAGTTGGGGATGTAGCTCGGAGGTAGAATGCCCAAGTTCAATCCCCAGTACCGCAAAAAAAAAAAAAAAAAAAAAAAAAAATTAAATAGGGTTGGGGTATAGCTTGGAGGTAGAATGCACTGGGGCTCAATCCCTATTATCACAAAATAAAATTTTAAATTCTTTATAATATTCCTGTTAGATAATAATAAAACAATAAAAGGTAGCTGGCAAAAAATCCACATACCATCTTCTTAGCCCTCAATAAAAAAAAAAATTAAAAAATTAAAAACCTGAATCCAGGAGCAGTGCCTGTATTCACAATACTTGGCAGGCTAAGAGGATCACAGATTCAAAGCCAGCCTTAGCAACTTAGCAAGACACTTAGCAACTTAGCAGACTCTTTCAAAATAAAAAAGGGATGAGGGTGTAGCTCAGAGGTAGATTGCACCTAGGTTCCATCCCCAATTAAAAAAAAAAATCAAGTGTGTGTCCATCAAAAGATGGATATGAGCCAGGCATGGTGGCACACACTTGTAATCCCAATACTTGGGAGGCTGAGACCGGAGGATTCGGGTTTGCGACCAGCCTCAGCTACTCAGTGAGGTCCTCTGCAACTTAGCGAGACCCTGTTTCAAAATAAAGAATAAAATATAGGACTGTCGGTGTAGCACAGTGGTAGAATGCCCCTGGGTTTCATTCACAGTACCATAAAAAAAAATTAACTTTTGAAAATATTTCACTTGAATGTTATAATAGATTCTGATATAGAATTTTAAAAAGCAAAACCACCTTTTTTGAAACCTCAACACTAATTATATAATGTATCCTACACATGTTCTTTTTTTTTTTTTCCTTGCTGTTTTGGGGACTGAACTCAGGGGCATTCTACCTCCGAGCTATACCCTCGGTCCTATTTTTTATTCTTTTATTTTGAAACCGGGTCTCACTAAGTTCCCAAGTGCCTCACTAGATAGCTGAGGCTGGCCTTAAACCCGGATCCTCTGGTCTCGGCCTCCCAAATGCTGGGATTACAAGTGTGAGCCACCACACCCGGCTTCCTACACATGTTCTTTATGCTATTATTTATGTACACATTAATTTTGAATTATTTCATTTGATATAATGTACACTGTGTCTTGAATTTTTTGTCTTTTATAAGCATATAAAAATAAAGATTAAACTACTGTAAAAAATATACATATAATTCTGAAATACCCTACAACATGGATGAACTTTGTAAAATGAAGTAAGTCAAAAAGAAGACAGTAAAATATATCTATCATTCCACTTATATGCATTACCTAGAATAGGCAAATTCATCAAGAAAAAAAGAATGGCTCGGCTCAGTGGGAGGGAAGCACCTGTAGTACCAACTACTGGGGCTGTTTGAGGATGGAGGATCACTTAAGCCGAAGCCAGACAATATAAGGAAACCCCCATCTCAGGAGGAAAAAAAAAAAAGGTAAAATGTTTGGTTGCCAGGGGCTAAGGAGAAAATAAAATGGGAATTGACTGCTTAATGGCTACATAATTTCTATCTGAGACACTGGAAAAGCTCTGGAAATGGTTGCACAAAACTGAATATATATAATGGCACTGAATTAAATATTCACTTAAAATGGCGAATTTCATGTTACCTTATGCAATAAAAAGTAAATAAATGTTTAAAGTCATTGTATTCCCAAAAATAAAACCCACATTATAAAATGCAACCATTTGGCTCTTTTTTTTTTGGCGGTAGTATGGATTGAACTCAGGGTTGATCTACTAACTGAACTCAGCTACACCACCACCCTCTTTTTTTTTTTTTGCGGTACTGGGGATTGAACTCAGGGGCATTCTACCTCCGAGCTATACCCCCAGCCCTATTTTTTATTCTTTATTTTGAAACCGAGTCTCACTAAGTTGCAGAGTGCCTCACGAGGTAGCTGAGGCTGGCCGCGAACCCGGATCCTCCGGTCTCAGCCACCCGAATGCTGGGATTACAAGTGTATGCCACCACGCCCGGCTGACCACCCTCTTTTCTATTTTGAGACAGGGTCTCCCTAAGCTGTTGAGGCTGCTCTCAAACCTGTGATCCTCCTGCCTCAGCCTCCTGAGTCACGGGGATTACAGGCAAGTACCACAATACCTGGGTGGCCAGCACTCTCAACGGTAAAAGCCCCAAGATATTTGGATGAGATACGGTACTATGAGAATAACGATGAGGTTGTAGCCTTCTGAAGTTTATAAAGAGGTTTATAGTTTTCAGAACACTTTTATATATGTTACTTCATCTTACCCTCACAGTAACAGTACAAAGGAGGAATGATGCATATTTTTATCAAAGAGTCTTACTCAGATCACAAGACTAGAATTAGAACTAGAACTCCAGTATTTGGTTGCTGCATATTACTGGATGACAAATGCCTCTCAAGCAGGTGATGAAAAATGTCAAGCTAAGATACACTGATATGACATGCTGAGTGTTGTTGGAGTCTTAATGTAATAAGATCATTCTCCACCAAGAAGTGCCCTTTAAGATGCAAATAAATGCAAGTAAAAAACAGAAATGAAAATAAAATAACCTCATTTGACTTATCATTGACTGAAAATCAAGCTTTACAACATCTTAAGAAATCCTGAAGCCAGGCGTGGTGGTGCACACTTGTAATCTCAGCATTTGGGAGGCTGAGACCAGAGGATCAGGATTTGAGAAATCCTGATTATTCACTACTTTCCAGATTAGGACTAAACTGTCTACTTTTACTATACTTCTTTCATTAAATTTAGTCTTGTGTATTACTACTATAAAATACTACCACCTATCATCAAAGATAAACTTCTATTTTCTTCAAAGAGGTGAGAAGACCAACATAAAGAACATTATTTACACTGAGAATGTTTTCTTACCCCTCACATTTAATATCTGTATTGGATTTTATGAATCAATAGTATTTTGTATCTCATCATAATTATAGTAGTTGTACTATAATTCTTTTTTGACTTTCCATAGTGATACTATAGTAAAGTTGTAAAGATTGAAGCGAAGCTATTGGAGAGCAAATTCAAGTTAACACATTACAGCAATTTGAAAAATATAGACCAAAGTGATGCTAATTCCCCAGTTTCAATTCTCTGAACATACAACTGTACTGTTGGCAATAACAGCCAGTTTTCCTTTCTCAAGCTTCAGAAAAATATTCTATATACAAACCAGACAAGCCGGGCGTGGTGGCGCACTCTTGTAATCCCAGCATTTGGGAGACTGAGACCGGAGGATCCGGATTCGCGGCCAGCCTCACCTACCTAGTGAGGCACTCCGCAACTTAGTGAGGCCAAAAAAAAACCAGACAAATAACAGAAGTACTAAGACCACTTTTGGTGCAGAGCAACAAAAGAGAACTTATGGTTAGGATAGGATTCCATAAATTCTCTCAAAGGTTGTACCTTCTACATCTTTATGTTAAAGAAATACCTCCAGTACTTGGGAGGCTGAGACAGGAGGATCAAAGGTCAGATAGCCTCAGCTACTTTGTGGAACCCTCTACAATTTAGCAAGACTCTGTTTCAAAATAAAAAATAAGCTGAGCATGGTGACACACACTTATAATCCCAGTACTTGGGAGGCTGAGACATGAGGAACGCAGTTTCCTGGCCAGCCTCAGCTACTTAGTGAAGCCCTCCACAACTTAGTAAGACCCTGTTTCAAAATAAACATAAAAGATAGGGCTAGGAGTATAGCTTGGCAGTAAACGTCCCTGGGTTGAATCCCCAGGACCACAAAAAAATAAAATATAAAGAATAAAGCCGGGCGTGGTGGCGCACGCTTGTAATCCCAGCATTCGGGAGGCTGAGACCGGAGGATCCGGGTTCGCGGCCAGCCTCAGCTACCTAGTGAGGCACTCCGCAACTTAGTGAGACTCGGTATTCAAAATAAAGAATAAAAAATAGGGCTGGGGGTATAGCTCAGAGGTAGAATGCCCCTGAGTTCCATCCCCAGTACCG
>PVLC010036161.1:0-15941 GCA_004027655.1 Graphiurus murinus
AATATAAGCAGAAAAAATATATGGCCAGATACATTAAAAATTAGGCCCAATGTAAAGATATTTTCTCTCCATTTATTAGTCAATCCTGCTTTTCATTCAAATATAGACTTAAGGTTTAAAATATATATCAAGTAGAAAGTATTGAACAGTATTTGCCTTTTAGAAAACCACAAAGACTTTGGAGCTCAAATGTTAAAATATGATTTTTATAAAACATGATAATTTCTGACAGGCTTTCTATGCAAGAAGCTGTAAAGTGTGAGAAAACATATCAAAATGTAGTGAAGGTAACAATTTATTACATTCCCTGGGGCATGGCATCTTATTATGATACATTCTCCATATAAATAGGCTTTTAAAAGATTAAGCTCTGTAAAATAATTGTTATTAATTCAAATATCAGAAGAATTTTATTCTTTGAATTCTGTAATTATACTGTTCTCAAATGATTTGCTGGTGTGTGTGGCAAGCATGTTTGCATATGTGTGTGTGTGTGTGTATGTGTGTGCGCGTGTGTTTGTGTGTGTGTATATATATGTAAATTATAGAAATGATATTTGAATATATTAAATAACACACTTTCTTCAATTAAATATAGATTACTAAATTGACAAATAACCTTTTGTACTAAAAATCTAGAAAGTTCCTTCTACTTCATCCTTGCTTAATATTTTTATATTCCATCTGATTTGATAACATTAGGTGTTGAGAAATGTGTTCAGATTTTCACTGACACAGAGAAAAAGATTTTTAAAGAAGTAGGCTTTCTTATTTATGGCAACTATTGGTTTACAGAAAAACTGATTGGAGGATACATACAGTTCTCATATAGTTTCTCTTCTAGCCTCTCTGTAGTTTCTCCTATTATTTACACTTTGTATTATGTAATATATTTGTAACAACTGATTAACTCATATCAAAGGACTTTATTAACTTTACATTATAGTTATACTTTGTGTTATGAATGGCATTATACCCATTGTTACTGTGTCATGTAGTTTCACTGCCCTAAAAATCCCCTATTCTCCATCTCTGTCCCTCCTTCCCTAGCAACCCTTGATCTTTTTACTGTTTTGCCTTTTCCAGAAAGTCATGTGGTTGGAATTATATAGTATATATCCTAAAATAAATAGATTTTTTTTCAGATAATACTCCTCAAGCTATTCCGTGAAATAGAAAGAAATGGGACCCTTCCAAACACATTCTATGAAGCCAACATCACACTAATACCAAAACCAAACAAAGACAGCTCAAGAAAAGAAAACTATAGGCCTATATCATTGATGAACTTAGATGCAAAACTGGTAAACAAGATACTAGCATTGTGCTCCATATTTTTTTTTGTTATATCTTGCTAGTTTGTTTCTTTTTATTACTGTATAACATGTCACTTTACAAATATACCACAACCTATCTATTCATTTATTGAAAGACATCTTGGCTGCTTCCAAGAATTTGCAACTATGAATAACACTTCTATAAACATTTATTTGCAGGTTTTAATTTGAAAAAATAGTTTTCTATTTATCTGAGTAAATTCCAAAGAGCATGCCAGCTGGTAAGAATATATTTAGTTTTTAAGAAACTGCCAAATTGTATTCCAAAGTAGCTGTATCAATTTTATTCACATTAGCAATGAATGAGAGTTCTGGTCACCTACATCTTTACCAGAATTTGGTGCATTGCTGTTTAAAATTTTGGCTACTACCAGATATATGGTGGTATCTTGTTGTTGAAATATGCAGTTCTCTAATTCCATATAATGTTCAACACCATTTTGCATACTTATCTGCTATTTTTTATATTCTTTGGCAAAGCATACATTTTTCATTAATATTTACTCTTTGCTAAGCAGTTTTATATCCCAGGATCATATGCCAGTCTTTCACAGAGGAAAATATATACTAAATTTGCTGCTATAAAGAAAAAAAAATTCACTTTCTAAGGAAATTTAGTTTTGTCAATGGCAAAAGCTATTTTTTTCATGATAAAATTCACCATGGGGTTTATATGATTAGGATGCTATATAAAATCCCCTATTTTTTCCCTTCTAAAATAGCTTTCCACACTGAGAAATATGTACATATGCTACACATTTTTTAGTAGTGTTGCATACTCAACTGAACATGTCAATCATATGATATAGCAATTTTAGCCTTGGAATATAACCAATAAAATGTATACATCTGCTATTCAAGAGACATGCAAAATAATGTTCATAACAGTGTTAGTAAAAGCATTAGTAATTGCAAAAAACTAGAAACAACCAAAGTCTCTTCCAACAGACTGAATAATTTGTGATATACGCATTCATAGAGTGAACAACTTACTGCTTCAAACAACAGCCTGGATGATTCTCACAAAATAATGCTGAGAAATGGAAGACAGAAATAAAGGAGAGTAAGTTATGTCCTTCAATTTGTATAGATTTCAAAAATTAATAGACATTACTTATAACACTGGATGTCAGGATACTGGTTGATGGTGGCACTGTGGGATGTGGGAGATGCCACTGGGATGGATCTAAAAGGGACTTGGGAGATGGTGGCAATGCTCCATTTCTTAGATGAGGAACTTTTTTACATAGTTTTGTTAATTGTGTTAAAAACTTTGTGTTGTATACTGCTGTATACTTGTGATTTGTGCCTTTTTCTAAATTTCACATTATAATAAAATGTTTACTTTAAAAGATAGATCTACCTTATTAAATGTCTCTTTAGTCCTTATATCATTTATAATGAAAAATGTATATATTAGATAAAATGATATGTAAGTTTTAATCTTGAATCTATTTTTGCATATCCCTACACCTGAAAAAAGCTTGTAACAGAAAAAAGAAAATATGTAAACATATTAACTTACACAGTTTGTATGCATATATTTTCCATATTTTAATACTCTTTATTTTTGTTCAGTCTTCATTTCAAATTCTATTGTACACACACACACACGCACACACTTAGTTATCATTTTACAACAAAGTCCCAATGGATATTAAAACTGTGAAGCATGTGAGCTGCATCCTGGGGAGGATGTTGTAGGTAGGCATACCTTCGGGGTATGAGTGTTTTGTTTGTTTTTTTTATTTCTGCAAGACATATTCTGGAAAGTTAATTAGTGATCATGTTACAAATAGCTGAATGATAGGAAGTAGGATTAGATTGCATAGTATGCAAGAAAAGTATATAACATGTGGTAGTAGAATTCAAAAGTGCTTGTTTTACATATATTTAGTTTGGGGATCCTAGATAGAAAGAGCTTCATATATTCATATGGCTAAAATCTAAAGCTACTCTCATTTTGACAATATTATAAGGAATAATTATTTAAAATAATTTAAAGATTTTACTTAAAAAATCAATTCATTGGTACCGTCATTTATAAATATTACTCTTCTCCAACCAGCTATTTTAACAGACTTTTCAAGATTCTCATCTCAATAAGATAAACAATTGATATATTGAAGACTATATTCATGTTTTTCTCAAGCCTAGATAGCAGTTTTGGAAGTAACATTTGATTTCCTAAAGCAGCAAAGCAGAAGTCAGAAAGAAATCATGTTAGAAAATAAGCTCTTAGACTATCTGGTGAGAATTAAAAATTAAGAATTAACTTGAATGAAAGTTAAAGTTAAATGGTGTGTAAAGGCCAATAACAGCAGTAGGAAAAGAAGAATGAGAATCTGTTGTCAATATGGAAGTCATGGATTATTGAGCTTCCCCAAATCAAAGAATTACTTGAAAATCATCTAAAAGTAAGAACTTCATTACTTTTTAGAGTACAAAGGGTAAATATCTGGGTCAGTCTATTTTCAATCTTCTCAGTAGAAATCTATGGCAAACATTATTGATGTGCCAAATTAGATTTGTGATTGTCAAGGTAATAAGATATAATTCTCAATGCAAGTAAAATTCTTTATGATGTTTATTATTATATTTCAAAATATGGTTAGGTGAGATTGAAATGATTATGAGATTTCAAATATATCAAATATGTGAAAAAAATTCATAAATATTGATCACATATATATTGATCAAAGGCATGTATAATCAAATCACATATATACTTGTAATCTTCTAAGGATTACTTGTCAAACCTTGGAAGCAAGAAAATATTTCCTAATTTCCTTCTCTGTATCACTTAAATTTTTGTTCAGACATTCTAAATTCACCAAATATGCTAATGATGTGCAAGGTTAGCCTCTAAACAGTCTTCAGTAAGATATTTCCCCAGAGTTTTATTTATCAGAAGGACATTCCAAATTTTCTCAAAACATATTCAAACATTAATCTATGTGCATACACAAACAAATTCTTTACTCTTCACTCAATATATACATATTTTTAAAATACACACCAAGCAGATGGACAGAACACCACTTGGAATAGGCTAATAATTAGATCTTACTAAGAAATATTAACACCCTTATTGAATAACATTTTTGGCATTTATTTTCTACCTCATTATTTCTTAAAGAATATGAAGCTGAAGATAGTGGTGCTGATGATATCTAAAACTTATTTACCATGTGCTGAACTTATTGCCAGCTTTTTCACATGCACTGTGTTATTTACTTCTTTCAACACAGCTGGTAAGACATATCTCTTGATATAGAAAATATTTGTGAAATAAATGAATAAAGAGTGGATAACTAAAGTAGGATATATGTAACTGAATAGCAAGTTTGTTGCATAATAGTAAAACAATAAATTTCTAAACTACTCAGTATCTACCTAAGGTTTTTCAGAGCAATTTGAGGTTCTACCTTCATTATAAAATATTATTTTTGTTGTTGTTGTTGTTTAATTTGGCCTGTTTTCCTTTCAATGCCATAAGTACAGTGACACATTTGATATTCTACTTAGCTCTTCTAATTGAATGTTTTACTTAAGTTATATATTAAAATATTTATAAACATATCAAGTGGACAGCTTTAGAAACTCGTATTGGGAAGAGCCCTGGGCAGTTAAAGCACTTATGAATGTTTCAAATGCAACTCACTACCCGACTATATTGAAAACAGAAAAATACCAGGTTGAGTTATAACTTGCTTTATATAAAATCAAGTACATTAATCAGTTAAGCAAATTGGCTCCACATAACACCAAAAGTACATTTTAGGAAATAATATTGCCAGGTGTGGTGGTGCATGCTTATAATCCCAGTACTTGGGAAGCTGAAACTGGAAAATCGCACCAGCCTCAGCTACTTGATGAAGCCCTCTGCAATTTAGTGAGACCCGGTTTCAAAAATAAAGAATAAAAATAGGGTTGGGGTGTAGCTCAGAAGTAGAATGCCCTGGGTTCAATCTCTGGTACCACACACAATAATAATAATAATAATAATAATAATAATAATAACAATAATAATAATAATAATAGTCTGACAAGCAAATAGACTAGATGATACTTGAGGTATGATCTCCTTCATCTCTAATTTCTATTTTATGAGTCACTGTTACTTTTTCTCTAACAGTCCAAGAAAATGGATACAATAATCCTTCTGTCCTTTGCTTCAGCTCTGTAATTCACAAGAGAAAATTTACAAGCATGCAAGGATTTTGGAAGTACACTCTCAGTATTTTTGAGAAAAGACTATGCTATGTTGATTGTATTTACTTTTCCTCTTTTTACACTTTCACATTTTTCACCGACAGCCCAAGGAAATAGTAAGGGCATAATACTCCAATTTGTATTTTAAATGACCAAATTAATTGGAAGCCATATAAAGTTAGACTGACAAATGAAATTAATATTGAACAAAAAATCTTGCCAGTAGCCTAACTTTTACTATCTGGTATCACTACTATACTACAATTGTATCTTTAGATTAGAGTACTGTTTCTCAAACATTAGCACAAATAAGAATCACTCAGAAGGCTTGTGAAAACACAGATTGTTAGGCTTCACTTACTTCTAGAGTTTCTGATTTAGTAAAGCTAGAGTGGGCCCCAGAATTTGCTTTTCCAACAGGTTACCAGGTAATACTAACACTGCTAATCTCAGGACCACATTTTGAGACTTTTATGAAAACTGTGCTAGAAATTCTTCAAAGACAGAAAATACATCTATGTTATATTGGAAAACATCTGATTTTCTAATGAGAAGAATTTCTTAATATTGACTGATTTGCAAGCTCCAATTCCAATAATTTTGAACAGAAAAATCAATATATTTATATCCACTTTAAGCATGAGGATATTAATGGCATTTTATTAAAATAAGTATCTATCACTTTCAAATGAAGAGTAAGTTACATATCAATATTAGTTAGTGAAAATCAGGAAGTAAATTTTTACCATGTTATCACAAGAGGATGCTTATGAAGGGGAAATAGGTGGTGGCTTGGATTTTACAAATGTATACTAAAGTCATGATGCTACACATTATTTTTATACAGAAAATTTGTGAAGAATATACTATCCTACTAAGGAAACAAAGAATGTAGGGCAATGGTTAAAAGATAAGTTTAATAGTTAAAGAACAGATCAATGGGATTGATCTAAGAAGGAAAATGGCAATAGTGAGAAAAAATCAAATTTGATGAAAAGTATTTGCCAGAATATATAATTGGTTGTATTAATAGAAGTTGTCCAAAAGAATAATAAAGAAATCTATTCATTAGCAGGTCTAAAATGCTAAACATGAATATAATTAAATAATTAGGCCAGAATTTGTCAATTTGATGTCATATACTACAAAATCTCAGATCCCATGTGCTTGTTTCTTCAATGAGAGGTAGAAAGCAAGATGCTTTTACATTTATTGAGGAAAGAGAAGCAAAGGGCCATCAGTTATGAAAGTTTATGACATAAATTTTAGGATAAGGCTTTATGTTAAAAATATAAGTGCTAAAGCAAGACAACCACATTGATTAATAGGAAAAGATAATCAAACATTGCTTTTTCAGCTGGAAATGTTTCTTTGTCTACTGAGAAAAATTGACAGCCAAAACAGTGTGAGCTCTGTGGGAAGACTTGATGGGTCTTCTTTCTTGATGTAGTTCTCATGGTAGGAATACTGTTTACTACAGAATAGACCCTCAAATGGCATGTTTTCTATAGGAATGTGATGAAATAAAATATCACAATGCTACATCTCTTACTAAACCACCCCTAAAATATTTAATCTGAATCAAATATTTATTTTATGCCTAAATTCTGATTTATAGAAAATGCAGAGAACAGAAGAACTCATTAATGGCATCAAAAAGAAACAATCTGAGAGGTACAAAAGGAAGGACCTTCCATAAAATAAGTGGTCTGGTTTCTTCCAAAGAAAATACAAGTTATAAAAAGAGATTGTTGTTTTTAATTAAAGAAACTTAAGAAAAATAAAAAAACAAATATGGGCATTGGGATATAGCTCAGTTGTAGACTGCATGCTTAGCTTGCACAAGGACCTGGGTTTAATCACCAATATTACAAAAACAAATAAACAAAATTATAGTATATAACAGTTTTCTTAATGAAAATCTATTTTCAGAAAACTGATCCAACTAAGAGATTGAGTATGAAACAGATGTTAGGTGATATTAGTGAATTACCACTGGATGTGATCAAGATGTTGGATGACTTTTAATATAAAGTCTGTCTTTATTAGTGATTCCCACACTGAAGTAAGTAGCAAGAATGTTATAATTCTAAAGATTTATTATATCATTACTTTAGAAGAAAAAATGAGAAAGAAAATTTGCAAAATATCATCAATTATTAAATCTAATCATGTGTATGTTGGAGTTAATTACATATTTATTTTTCAAATGTTTGACATTTTTTATAATAAAAGATAAAGTTATAGGAGGCAATTAGAATTACTGGTGGAGGGTAATGACTGCACAAAATAAATGAAAATTCTATCTAAAAAATGTACCATTTTGGCAAGCTGTGGTGGTGCGTGCCTGTAATCCCAGTATTTGGGAGGCTGAGACACGAGAGAGGGAGGAAAGAAGAGAGGGAAGGAGGATGGAAGTGAGCTGGGAGTCTGGATTATACTGATCAGATGTAGCTAAAGTTCCCCATCAGTTAAAACAGGGCTTTCTTTGAGAGAGTATAGAAAGACAAAGACATTAACTCCAAAAATTAGAATACTTGTATAAAGGAAAAGAGTTTTCTGAACATGATATATGACTTCAAATACTTTCCTGTGACACATAAGTACTAAGGAACAGAGGAGCACAAGATACAACTGAAAGAAACACCTCATCTCAAGTATTATAAAATTCAACTAAAAACTGCCATAAAAGCAGCTCCTTTTTTTTAATTTTTATTTTTATTCATACATTGTAAGCATACATCTTTGTTAGGTACAAATTGATAACAATATATGGCTCACAATTCTCATTTGACCCCTTCCCCAAATTCCCAACCTGCTCCCTCACCCTCCCTCCCTCTCAAGCTCAGTTTAGTGAGTGACCTTGATGTACATTAGGGTGCCCCCTGCCCCCTCCCAATCCCTTCAGTTAAATCAACTTCTTTGCTTTTCAGGGTCTCTCCTTTTTCATCTGGAGACCCTCTTATGCCTCAACTTCTCCCTAGCATCCGCATATTAGGGAGAACATATGCTTCTTTACTCTTTGTGACTGGCTAATCTCACTTAACATAATGTTTACCAGTTGCCTCCATTTCCCTGCAAATAACATGATTTTGTTCTTCTTTATAGCTGAGTAAAATTCCATTGTGTACATATCCCATAGTTTTGTAATCCATTCATCGTAGATGTTCATCTTGGCTGCTTCCATAGTTTGGCTATTGTAAATTGTGCAGCTATAAACATAGATACACATACGTCGGTCTGATAGTTTGGTTTCCATTCTTTTGGTTAGATACCCAAAAGTGGTATTGCTGGATCATATGGTAGGTTCATTCCCATACGTTTGAGGATCCTCCATACTGTTTTCCAAAGTGGTTGCACTAGTTTGCAATCCTACCAACAGTGTATTAGAGTTCCCACTTCTCCACATCCTCACCAGCAGTTGTTGTTGTTCGTGTTTTATATGATTGCCATTCTGACTGGAGATAGGTGAAATCTTAGGGTAGTTTTGATTTGCATCTCTCTGATTGCTAATGATGTGGAACATTTCCTTATACATTTATTGGCCATTTGTATTTCTTCTTTTGTGAAGTGTCTATTTAGATCCGTTGCCCATTTTTTGATTGGGTTATTTGCTTTCTTAGCTGTGATTTTCTTGAGTTCTTTATATATCCTAGATATTAGACCTCTATCCAAAGAGTAACTGGCAAAAATCTTCTCCCACTCTGTAGGCTCTCTGTTGAGGTTCTTGATAGTTTCCTTTACTGCACAAAAGCTCTTTAGTTTAATGCAATCCCATGTATTGATCTTCCTGAGGGTTGCTTGTGCTTTTGAGATCTGGTTGAGAAAGTTTTTACCTGTGCCTGTGTGTTGAAGTGTTGGTCCTATGCGCTCTTCAAGTAGCTGCAAGGTCTCTGGCCTAACTTCCAGGTCTTTAATCCACCTTGAGTTGACTCTTGTGCAGGGAAATGTAGCTTCTTGATGGAAGAAAAAAGTGGCAAAAAAAGTGAACAAAGTAATGAAAATTGAAACCAAGCTGAACAAAAGCCAGAAAGAGCAAAGGAGTCCTTGCACACCTCATGCCACAGTGGAATGGTGAACATGGAGCCATCTGGGTGGAGAGGGGTCTACTAGGACTAAAGTATCTAACAACCTTCTGCAAACCCAACAAACAGAAGTGGAGTAAGCGACTATAGAACTACTATATCAGGCAGCAGTAACTGGCACAACTGGGACAACCAGCTGATGTCTGTGGCAGGGTCACCCCAGGTCACCTCTCCCTCCACAGCCAGAGCAGCATTCAATTATAAGTTAACTGTGTGGCCCCAGGGGCTCCTGTGGCAAACCATAGACATGGTCGCCCACCCTTCTAGCAGTTGGAGAGGAGCAGAAATGTGGGAGGCACCCAGAACACACAGGGCATGGAGACATTACAGGCCCCCTGGAAAATGCCCCATGTTAAGAATCCACACCTGCCTCCTGTGAAAGCAAAGAGAGACACAGACACAGGGTCTGTGGAAAGCATGGAGACTTGGGCTTACACTGGATCCAGATCCAGTGACACCTACTGCCTACATAGACAAAGAGCAGAATAGGGACAGGCCCTGTGGAGAGCTGAGACACAAACTTGCAGTGGGAAAGGCACCAGTGGAACTCGGTGCCTGCACTGACAGAAAGACATTAGGCCAGGTTCCTAACCACTGCAGGCAACCCATAAGAGGATCCACAAAAAGGACATCACCCTTATAGGGCACTGAGCAAATGAGAATGCCTGAAATATGCTGGAAAATCTGCTATACTGAGTAGACAATTAAAAGCTGAAAATATCCATGCAGATCCAAGAGGACTGTAGAGGCCAAGTCTACTCTTTACTTATATACTTGCATGGTTTTTTTTCTTTTTTTTACTTTGTTTTTGTTTTGTATTACTTTGTTTTATTTATGATAGTTAGTTAGTTTGTTTTTTTGGGTGGTTGGTTGTTTTGTTATTTTTTCCTCATTTGTGGGCTTACTTCCTCATCCCTCTCCCACTGTCTCCTATCTATATTCTTCTCTTCAAAACTTTACTTTTCTGTTTCTTTTTTCCTTTGTTCTCTGTCTTATATCAAGTCCATTTCACATGACTACCAGAATCCCTTCATATATCCACTATCTCTAATCTCTACTATATATCACCTTAACATACTCAAACTCTTATTCCACTGGATCATATCTTCTACTTTACTGTATTCTTGCACTCATCACTGTGGCTAAACCTCCCCCCACCCAACCATCACCACTAAATACAGCACAACCTGCTCTTGTATATACCAGCAGACACCTCTAAACCCCTACTGCAGAAACTAGAACAGAAAGGTGAAACACCAAAAAGGACTGCCAGACACCAAGGAAAAACTAACCCTAGCTGATAGAAGAAATAGCTCAATATATCCCACATCAAGGTTTAAAAATGCAGAGGTCATAAGTTGTTCTACTCATGCCTCTGAGACAAACCCCATAACAGAAGCAACAAATGGACTCTAAAATTCAACATGGGAAACTCACAAAAGGTACCAATGTAGCAGACAGAAGGAGCCCTAGAGTAATCACAACTCAGTACAAGGTACTCCACTCACAGAGGAAAAATAGAAAAAAGAAACCTATAAATTGAGAGAAAGCTAACAAAAGCAGTAAAGATATAAATTTAAGAACATGGAAATCATGGGAAGGAAAAATATCAAAGAAACAATGAGCTACTGCAATCCCACAACAACAGAATTCACCAACACAGAATTGCAGAGATTACCAGAAGAACAATTCAGATCTTTAGTAGGAGAAATAATAGAAAAAAGTTTGACAGCATATATTAAAAATTGATGAGATCTGGGCCAATTTTAAAAGAGCTAACCTAAGACTAATAGGCATAGGAGAGGGATTAGAAGTTGAAACTAATGGAATAAATCATCTTTTCAAAGAAGTAATATCAGAAAATTTTCCAAACATAGAAAGAGAAGTTGACAAACAAGTACAGGAAACATATAGAATCCCCTCTAGACAAGATCAAAGAAAAGGTTCACTAAACCACAAAATAATCAAATTGACTAATGTAGAGGCCAAGGAGAGAATCTTAAAGGCAACAAAAGTAAAAGGTCAAGTCATATTTAGAGGCAAACCAATTAGAATCACTCCAGACTTCCCAAACCAAGTCATGAAAGCGAGGAGAGCCTGGAGCAGCATATTTCAAACTCAGCAAGAAAATAACTTGCAGCCAAGATTCTCCTACCCAGCAAAATTACCTCTCAAAATTAACAGGGAAATAAAAGCCTCCCATGACAAACAGAAGCTGAAATAATATATGTCTTCCAAACCAACACTAAAAACAAGAAAAAAATACTCAAAGAGATTAACTACAAAGAAAAACTAACAAATGTCAGAACTAGAGAAACAATAATTTCCATGAAGCAAACAAGTAAGCATAGAAGAACAAACACTACCTCAAACAGAATTTAAAACCCAAAATATTAGGAATTCAAAATCATCTCACAATAATTACACTGAATATAAGTGGCCTCATCTCCCCAATAAAAAGACTCAAGGTGGCAGAATGAATTAAAATTCAAAATCCATCTGTATGCTGCCTTCAAGAAACACACCTTACAAGGAAAGATTCCCACAAACTAAAGGTGAAGGTCTGGAGCAAGGTAATCCATGACAATGGAACTCAAAGAAAAGCAGAAATAGTGATTATAATATCATATAAATTAGACTTCAAGCCTAAGCTTGTCAGAAGAGACAAAGCAGGTCATTTTTTACTTAGTAAAAGGAATGATTCAACATTTATGCCCCAAACAGGTGCAGACACTTTCATAAAACAAACTCTTCACAATACAAAATCACACATAAATCCAAATACAATAATACTGGGAGACTCCGCTCACATCACTAGACTGATATAGACAAAAGGTCAGTAAAGATGCCTCAGACCTAAAGAATTCCATAATCCAAAAGGATATATTGGACACATACAGAATATTTCATATAGCTAAATTCACATTTTTCTTAGCTACCCATGGATCCTCTTCCAAAATAGATAACATTCTGGGCCACAAAGCAAGCACTGGCAAACTAAAAAAATGTAACATAATTCCCTGCGTCTTTTCAGATCACATTGGAATGAAGCTAGAAATCAACTATAAGAAGGCCCAGAGTAACCACAAAAACACATGGAAACTGAACACCACACTGCTGAATGAGGAATGGGTCATAGAGGAAGAAAGGGGAGAAATTAAAAAATTCCTAGAAACAAATGAAAGCAGAGACACAACTTACCAAAACCTCTGGGATACCTTGAAGGCAGTACTAAGAGAAAAATTTAAAGCACTGAGTGCCCGCATAAGAAGAATAGTAAACCACCAAATAAATAACCTAATGATGCAGCTCAAAGGCCCCGAAAAATAAGAACAGTCTCATCCCAAAGCCAGTAGAAGACAGGAAATGATTAAAATCACAGCAAAAATTAATGGAGAGAATTTAAAAAACACAAAATATCAACAAAACCAAAACTTTTTTTTTTTTTTTTTGCAGGACCAGGGATTGAATCAAGGGACATTCTAACTCTGAGCTACAATCCCAGTCCTATTTTTTATTCATTATTTTGAAGCAGGATCTCACTAAGTTGTAGAGGGTCTCATAAGTAGCTGAGGATGCCATGAACCCAGATCCTCCAGTCCCAGCCTCCCAAGTACTGGGATTAAAAGTGTGTACCACTACACCTGGATAAAAGCCAGTTTCTTGAAAAAAAATAAACAAAATAGGTAAACCATTAGTCAACCTAACCAAAAGAAAGAGAGAATCAACCCAAATTACCAAAATAAGAGATGAAAAAAATGATATTACCACCAACAGTATGGAAATCCAGATGATCATCAGAAACTACTTTGAAAAACTATACTCCAACAAAGTGGAAAATCTAGAAGAAACTGACAAATTTCTAGACACATATAACCTTCCTAAATTGAATCAAGAAGATATAGAAAACTTAAACCAACCAATAGCAATCAAAGAAATAGAAGCAGCAATAAAGAGTTTACCATCAAACAAAAGGCCAGGGTCAGATGGCTTTCCAAGTTAATTTTATAAAACCTTTATAAGAGAGCTAATCCCAATACTCCTCAAATTATTTCATGAAATAGAAAGAAATGTCCGGGTGTGGTGGCGCACACTTGTAATCCCAGCATTCGGGAGGCTGAGACCGGAGGATCCGGGTTCACGGCCAGCCTCAGCTACCAAGTGAGGCACTCCGCAACTTAGTGAGAATAAGTTTTCAGAATAAAAATATAGGGCTGGGGGTGTACTCGGAGGTAGAATGCCCCTGAGTTCAATCTCCAGTACCACAAAAAAATAATAATAATAATAAAATAGAAAGAAATGGGACCCTCCCAAACACATTCTATGAAGCTAACATCACATTAATACCAAAGTCAAATAAAGACAGCTCAAGAAAAGAAAACTATAGGCCTATATCATTGATGAACTTAGACGCAAAATTGCTAAACAAAATAATAGCAATGCACATTCAAAACCACATCAAGAAAATTATACACCATGACCAAGTCGGGTTTATCCCAGAGATACAAGGCTGGTTCAACATAAGAAAAACAATGCATGTAATTCACCATGTAAATAGAATAAAAGACAAAAAAATAACATGATCATTTCAATAGATGTTGAAAAAGCATTTGATAAAAATCCCACACCCATTCATGCCAAAAGCACTGTAGAGAATAGGAATAGAAGGAACATACCTCAACATCATAAAGGCAATAAACAATAGGCCTATAGCCAATGGCATATTATATGGGGAAAAACTGCAAGAGTTCCCACTAAAAACAGATACAAGACAAGGCTGTCCATTATCACCACTTCTGTTCAATATAGTACTTGAGATTCTAGCCAGATAAAGAAGGCAAGAGAAGAAAATCAAAGGTATACAAATAGAAAAAGAAGAATTAAACTATACCTTTTTGTAGATGACATGATACTATACTTAGAAGAGCCAAAACATTCAACTGAAAAGCTTATGGAACTGATCAACAAATTCAGCAGTGTCTGTATGCAGAATCAATCTTAAAAAAATCAGAAGCTTTCCTGTATGCAAACCATAAATCCACTGAAAAAGAAATCCAGAAAATAATTCCACTCACATAGCACCATGAAAAGTAAAATACTTAGGAATAAACCTAACCAGAGAGGTAAAAGATATCTATAGGGAAAACTATAAAAAAAGAAGTTGAAAAAAGAAATCGAAGAAGAACTTAGAAGATGGAAAGATCTTCCATACACTTGGATAGGCAGAATAAATATCAAAAATGGCCATTCTTTTGTGAAGTGTCTATTTAGGTCCTTTGCCCATTTTTTGATTGGGTTATTTGCTTTCTTAGTTGCGATTTTCTTTAGTTCTTTGTATATCCTAGATATTAGACTTCTACCTGAAGTGTAACTGGCAAAAATTTTCTCCCACTCTGTAGGTTCTCTGTCGAGCTTCTTGATAGTTTCCTTTGCTGTGCAGAAGCTCTTCAGTTTAATGCTGTCCCATATATTGGTCTTCCTTTGAGCTGCTTGTGCTTTTGGGGTCTTGTTGAGAAAGTTTTTACCTGTGCCTATGTGTTCAAGTGTTGGTCCTATGCCCTCTTCAAGTAGCTGCAATGTCTCTGGTCTGACTTCCAGGTCCTTGATCCACCTTGAGTTGACTCTTGTGCAGGGTGAGAAAGTGGGATTTACAAATGGCCAATAAATGTATGAGGAAATGTTCCACATCATTGGCAATCAGGGAGATGCAAATCAAAACTACCCTAAGATTTCACCTAACTCCAGTTAGAATGGCAATCATATAAAACACGAACAACAACCCCTGCTGGTGAGGATGTGGAGAAGTGGGAACCCTAATACATTGTTGGTGGGAGTGCAAACTTGTGCAACCACTGTGGAAAACAGTATGGAGGATCCACAGATGAATGGGAATGAACCTACCATATGACCCAGCAATTCCACTACTGGGTATATACCCAAAAGAATGGAAACCAAACTATCAGACCAATGTATCTATGTTTATAGCGGCTCAATTCACAATAGCCAAACTATGGAAGCAGCCAAGATGTCCATCCACAGATGAATGGATTACAAAACTATGGGATATATACACAATGGAATTTTACTCAGCCATAAAGAAGAACAAAATCATGTTCTTTGCAGGGAAATGGATGCAACTGGTAAACATTATGTTAAGTGAGATTAGCTAGTCACAAAGAGTAAAGAAACATATGTTCTCCCTAATATGCAGATGTTAGGGAGTAGATGGGACATAAGAGGGTCCTCAGATGAAAAAGTAGAGACCCTCGATAAACAAAGAAGTAGACTTAACCGAAGGGAATGG
>PVLC010036162.1:0-15940 GCA_004027655.1 Graphiurus murinus
TGCACTGGAGCCTGAGCAGGGCAGATGTGCCAGGTCACTCTCACATGCTCACCAGGTGAGGTAAGGCTCTCACACACATATTCTAGACTTAACCTGAACCAAGTTCAAACTTTGGCGCTGTTCCTTATTGTATGTGGAACCTGATATCACCAATTTCAGTCTTTGTTTCCTTATTAGTAAAAGCAGAGAACTGGTCACTATATTGTTGTGGTATTTAAATAAGGTAATATATGCAAAATTAAATATTGATCTCAGTTAAAAATAGGCTCACAGCTGGGGGTGGTGGTGCATGCTTGTAATCCAAGTACTTGGGAGGCTAAGATAGGAGGATTGCAGGTTCACGGTTAGCCTCAGCAAATTATGTCCTCCACAACTTAATGAGACCCTAATTCAAAAAAATTAAAATAGGACTGGGGGTGTAGCTCAGAGGTAGGATACTTCTGGGTTCCATTCCCAGTACCACACACAAGTGTGTGCATGTTGACACACACACACACACACACACACACACACACACAGTCACAATAATCTGATGAAAGTATATTTCCCAGATATCAAGTCACCAACACCACACACACACACACACACACACACACACACACACAAAAAAAACCAACAACAACAGCAAAAAATAAAAAAAACCAATGACTTCTTTGCAAAAGAGCAGTTCTATTATTTTTGGAAAAATAATACCATTATTAGAGAGAACAGTTTGTGTTTGGCTTTGCTTCCCATCACTCAAATATTATTTCACAGGCATTAATTTTTCCTATGGAGTTGACTACAATTCATTGAGTAAAATGGTGCTGGAGGGTGGAGAATTACAAATCAAAACCTAATTGAACAGCAGGGAGAGACTGGCTAGCAGTGCCAAGTACCTCTTCTGTGTGGCTCCAGCAGGACTGCCTGGGGGTCCCTGACCACAGCTAATTGTGGCCTTCCAGCTTGAGAATCAATTTTGCGTCCAATCACCTTGAGAACTCACCTTGATTAGGCAGATAGGCTCCATTAACTTCACTTTCATACTCTAAAATGAACAAATATGTCTTTCATATATAACCCATCAGCCATCTATTGAGCATGAGCTACAGAGCAGGCAATGTGCTCAGGAGTTTGAGGTTTGGAGAGGTAGGCGGGGATGGGAACTGTTTGTATCTGTTGCAACTACTTTTTTTTTTCTCTACTTCTATAGCTCTTATTTTCAGACAGTTTGGGGTGGAATTCATGTATCTCTTCTTTATTGGCTATGTGGCTTTGGATTCTTCATTCTCGTTTTTTTCCTCTTTAAAATAGATATAAAAAATCTTTCCCTGTAAACTTTTTGTGACTATTAAATGCAATGTTTTTTTACTATTTATAATTGAGGAAAATAAATGAGGTTTTCCTTTCTCTCTTTGTTATTAGGGATAAAATGTTGAATAAAACCTGCTCCTGCCTCTGGGGAGTTCATATTCTTTGAGGGAGATAAACATGTATAAAATTAAAAGATCAGACAATACTATAATACAGTTAGATATCAAATGCATTAAGTATAAAATTGAAGCTACAATGTCATCCTCTATAATAATGAAACATACAGTAAAACCCTTGCATAACACATTCCCTGATAACATGAATTCAATATAAAGTGATTTTAAAGTGACAATTTGCTCTTTCTCTCCCTAGTCCACATTCTAAAACAGAGGTGGGATAATGTGCTTATATTTTGAGGAGATGGAGAGAAAAGGTGAGCCCAGCATTAACCAGGTGATCCTCCTCCAAGAATGGGAATAGATCCCATGTGCCTAGTATTCTCTTAGCTCAGCCTTCTGGGGACATCTCAAAGGAATAGCACCAGTTTCCAAGCCATTTCTGGACCAACTGCCACTTCCCTGCCAACATAGGGAACTAGAAGCATCCTCATGGTGTTGGAGGTCAGTCATCACTAGGTGGCACCAGATAGGCAGCAAGGCCCCTGTGGATTTGGATCCTGAATCTGGCTCATCTAGGTGGACTCATTATGATTATATCCTCAACCTCATTGTGATGTAACATTGCATCTCACATAATATAGTATTTTCGGCCCACATTCACCAATATATGGGTTGAATTGCATCAGAGTGTTAGTAGGAGACTTTAATCGCATTGTAACTCTTGTATGATACAGACCTTTCTCACCCATGTTCTCATTCCATACCACTCCCCTTAGCTGACCATACCCTAGACATGCTGGCCTGCTCAAAGCCATCATCAGACTCTGCTCCCTCTTCCTTGAATGTCTCTAATATACACAAGCAGCTTCTGTTATCTACTTCTCAGCTCAAATGTCACACTCTCAAAGACTCCTTTCTTTATCATCATTTTAGAGTGGCTCTACCTTTCCATTGATCTGCTTTCTTTTCTTCATAGTATTAATGAGTATCAGGTACAGCCTGGCATACATGTTTCTCTATTGTCTCTCTTCCTCCTCTAGACTGTTCCCACCAGGGCAGGGATGTTGTCTATCTTGTCCACCATCATGTCTTCCAGTAGGAATCTTCTTTGGGTCACTGTCTAGGCCCTCCTGAAGCAAATAAAATAAGCTAAATAAACCAGGACTGATTTACTTGCATGACTGTAATCCTCGTACTTGGAAGGCTCAGTCAGGGGCATTGCAGGTTCAAGTCCAGCCTCAGCAACTTAGTGAGGACTTTATCAATTTAGTGAGACCCTGTTTCAAAAAAAAAGGAGGTAGGTGGTAGAGCCCAGAGATATAATATTCATTGGTTCTGTCTTCAGTATTAAAAAAGTGAAGAAATAACTAATAATTCTCTCCAGAGTCAAAGTACAAATTAGAAATTTGTAGAAAGTTAGGATGGGTTAGAGGAAGTAAAGATTTTTAATATGAATATGATTGTTGGAAAATATTGGAGACAACTTAATAATAATGATGATACTAGAAATAATTATCACACATTGAGTGCTTAGTCTGCCAAACACTCTTCTAAGTGCTTTACACATGATAGTTCTCTGAATGCTCTCAACGACCTGATTATATAGTTACTATTGTTATCCTTATTTTACAGATGAAGATATAGAGGCTCAGAGAAGTTATGTAGCTTGCCCAAGATCATACAGTTAGATGAAATAAATTGACCTGTAAACCATGGTAGTATGTATCCATTCTCTACTAAAACTACTATTTCAAATCAAATCATGAAAATAGAAAATACAAAGTTACTCTAAAAGTAAAAGAAACTGTAGCTTAAGTAGTATTAGCTAGGAGAGATGGATATAAATGAATAGTTGTAAAGAAGGCAGGTCATGTAATAAAGAAGATCATAAGAACAGTGGTCAAAAGGATAATAAATATAAAAAAATGACTGAGATATTTTGGGGAAAGTTCAAGAGCTCATTGTGGGAAAAAATGGATGGATGGATCTCTGCCACAGGTGGACCTTTTCATCATACAAGAATTGATGCCACAGCTTAAACATCTGCCAAGCAAGATCTGCCAAGCTGGATCTTGACATTTTGGAACATCTGGGCAGGAGCAAATACATTGCAGTATGTCCCCTCAAATTTTGCCCAGGTGCCCTCCTTAATAAATGCTTCTATTTTAGCCCACCCAGAGGATGTGTGAGTAGGAAAAGATCAAATGCAGGAAAAAAGACTTGAATGAGTTTTCCTTCATCATTCCACACAGTAGAAGTAAAGGGCAGAAATGGGAATTTTTCCAGTTACAAATTCCATAGAGCTCATCTAAATTGCATTTGAATTCTGTGCTCCACTCTAAGCGTGGTTATTATTCTGTGGCTCTCTGCACATTTATAAATACAATTTCAAAAAGGAGTCTATTATGGCTTATGATCTATAACTGGAAATAAGATGTGGCCAGTTACACATTTACCAACATTACAAAATCATGTAAAAAGCCCTCTTGGACTAAGCCTAGAGAGATGGAGAGGTCTTGTTATCCAACAAAAGAGCCCAAGATTTTAATTAGGCCTCAGTCCCCAGACGTTTCAATGAGACTTTCAGTTCATGAGTTCTCAGTGTCTACATGCATTCACTGCCTCTTCTAATACATAAAATACAAAGATTAACAATACCATCAGTAATGGTTTTGGAATCCTTAGCACTGCTGAAATTAATTTTATTTGTCACTGGGGCAATGCTAATACTAATGATTCGTTATTGCTCCTCTGTACATATACCTGCCATTTTTATGAAATATTAAAGCAATCCAAAAAGGTGCACAAAATAACATGATAGAATTAAAATATACACTATCTAGTTAAATAGATAAATCATTACCCATACAATTGAAGACCCTGCTTTATATGTACCTGATCATGTCTTCCAAGAATTAACTAGCATTCGGATTATAGTTTTATTATTCCCATATATTTTTTTGTGGGGAAAGGGTTCCGGGGATTGAACCTAGGGATGAATTCTATCTCTGAGCTAAATCCCCAGCTCATATTTTTATTTTAATTTTGTTAAGCAGTTTCTTGCTAAGTGGCTGAGGCTGGACTCAAACTTGCCATCTTCCTGTCTCAGCCTCCCAAGTACTGGGATTGCAGGTGTGTGGCATAATGTCCAGCCCCAGATATTCTATTTTTAGATTACAGTATATTTAATCAAATAAACGATGATGTATCTGTATAATAGGTTATTTATTATTCATTTATTGATATGTATTTTAGGTTTATGTTTTGTGAAAAAGATAAGATGCACAATTATACTTACAATAATGATGTGTATAACATAGATACAACACACATATGCACACACATATAAATGTGTGTGTATATATATACATATATATATACATTAATCACATCTATATTTACAGATATATGGGTAGTTGAAAGTGAAGAAATAATTGCCAACTAACTCAAGATAAAGGTATATAATCTAATTTTCCCTTGCCTCTGTCCATGCTTCAACTTAACTGGTTCTTTGACACTAATCACTACTAAAAGGAAAAGTCTCCTTTTCATGTGAAGTGAAAAATAAGAGAGTAGTTAAGAGTGGCCTAATAATCTCTACTTCTTATTTCCATTTCCATGCACTCTTTATGTATGAATTCCTCAACAACTGATAGTGTAGTTTTGCATTTTAAAAATTATGTCAATGGCAAAAAGTTGCACACATAATTTCGTAACTTTGATTCTGGTATATTTTTGTTTCTCATTTTATTTATTTATGCTATTATCTTCATTTTACTCTGATTCATTTTGTTTTATTATACAGTCCCTTTTTGCCAACTTCATAAGTTGTATATTTTCTCATTAATTTCAGTCTCTCTTCTATTCCCCGAAAATATTTAAAGTGACTTGAAAAAACATTTAAACTGTATTCACAAATACTGATTTCATACTTTAGTTCCTGAAATATCTGTTGGGATCCAACAATTCTATTTTCTGTAACCTTGGTTCTTTTTTTGACTCCCATTCATATTACTTAGGGATTTTAGTGGAAAAGTGTTCATTAGGCTACACCTGTAGGAACCTAGTGATGCCCTAGTTAGTGTGCATTCCTCCAAAAGGAAGGCGCTTTTGCTTCTCCAGATACTTCAAGAGACTACAAACGTAATGTCACTCTAATTTAATGTTTTATGCATTTACAATTGCTACATTTTCTTCTTGTGTTGGTTCATTGATCTCTTTTTATAGTTCTGGTCTTTATGTTTTGTCTAGGAACAGCTATGACAGGTCACTTTTGATTTCCATTTGCATTCTTTTAATTTCAGTTATATGTCTTTAATATTAAAGTAACTTTCTTATAAGCAGCATAATATTGGATCTTATTTATGTATCCATTCAGCAAACCTATATGTTTTACTTGGGGGAATTTAGTCTTTATAGACAGATAAGGACTTTTTCCTATCCTTTTGTTAAAATTCTTCTATTTTAAATATTGTTCATTCTATCTTTCTCTCTCCTTGTTCATCTTTGTGATCTAGTGAATTATTGTATTGATTAGGTTTAATTATTTTCTATTTTTCTTTTGTGCTTCTTTCTTGCTAGTGGGTTTTATACTTTCATATGTTTTCATGATGGTAGTCATCTTTCTTCTGCTTATAGAGATAACAGAATTCTCTTAAGCATCTTTTGTAAAGCTGGTCTGATGGTGATGAAATCCCTCAGTTTTTGCTTGCCTTCACAATTTTTTATCTCTCCTTCATTTTTGAAGGACAGCTTTGTCAACCTGGATTTATTACCTTTCAGAACTTGGAATATGTCATTCTATTTCCTCCTGGCCTATAAAGTTTCTGCTGAGAAATATGTTGTTAGTCTAATGGGGGTTCCCTAAAATGTGAGTTGGCACTATATCTTGCCGTTTTTAGAATTCTTTCTTTGCCTTATACTTTTGAAAATTTGGCTATAATATGTTAGAGTGAAGATCTTTTTTCCTGGTCATGTCTAGTTTGGGTTCTATGGAACTCCTGCATGTTCATATCTTTTCCAAGACTAGGGACATTTTCAGCTAAAAGATGCATTTTATTTAAAGTTTCTTAGGCATTTTGAGTTTGAATCTTGACCCTGCTTTTGCCAAAGTGTGATGGTAAGCAAGTTTCTAATACTTGTTATAGTCTGGGTCCATCACTATGTCTAAAATTTTAGAAAAAAAGTTACATGAATAGAGCAAAGATTAAATATACATACTATGAACTCATCTGACAGAGTGACTAGAAATAATGTGTGTTCAACATCTGATATAAACCTCATACTTTATTCTTCCATTTCTTCCTTGGGAAAGATAGAATGACAGATGAGCAAATTAAAACAATCCTGATCCTTCCTAGGAAAAAAAGGACTAGATGGTCTATTGTCTCTCTGATTGTGATCCTAAAATCATGGCATTGATTCAACAAATACTTATTGACTAACTCCTCCATAGAAGGCAGTGAAGAATGGGATCATAAAATCAAAAACACTGGAGTGGATTTAGAATCTACCTTTAGCAATTGAGAACTTAATTGAGGTTGACAAATGATTTAAAACAAAGATACTGGGTATTTTATGTGCTTTGCATATATTATCTTCTTTAATCTTCCAATCAACTGTATAAAGTACGTTCACATTTTTTTAGAAGAGAAAACTAGTGTCCCAAATTACATAGTGAGAACATATCAAATTTGCATAAAAGCGATTTTATTCCAGATCCTACTCTAATACTCTTAGAAGACAGCTTCTACTAAAGAATACAGAAAAATATGCATGAAATGTACAGTATTAAAAAATGTACAGTATTGTTTTCTTAACTGCCTTTGGATACCTAAGTATAGAAGTCATAAGCCTATCATCACAGCCATGATTGACCACCAGGACTTTAGGCAATCAGTTTCTCTGTGAGTCTGCACTTCTGGGTTACTAAAACCAGGCTGTTTTAACTGTTTGGAGAATGTCAGAATAAATGTATAAATTCAGCAAATAGTAGCTTCTTTAAAAGATAATAATTCAGCCACCATTTGGGTGCTGACCTTTATAAAAAAGCATTAAGAAAGACACCAAATTTGAGAAAATGCATTTTTAACAAACACATCAGCATGATTTTTTTTATTGGTTTTCCACCTGTCTTATTGTATTAGGATATTAGACTCTGGCATGCTGGTGACTCTGAACAGAACAGATGTTTTGGGAATTTTATTGTATGCACCCAGGAGAAAATTCGGAATTCTAACTCCCATTCATTCATCAATTATTTACTGAGAAGTTACTATGAAGAATTAGGCATATAAGATAGGTAGAGAAAACACAGAGTTGCCAGAGCTGAAATTTCAGTCTAATGGAAAAGAAGTAGACAAAAAATAATTACACTATTCTAAATGTTAAAGCAGAGGGGATGACTCGAGGTGTTTTAGAAAAGTAGGAGGGGGACATTATTAGATAAGAGATGAGAATTCGAGAAATAGGCTAGATGTTTCAGTTGAACCTTGAAAGGCTAGTAGAATTTTACCAAATGAAGATAAAGAGAATTACATGCATAGAAATGCTACTATGTAAAAAATATCTTGGGCAAAGGATAAATGAAGAATTTTCGAGATACATTGAAATACTTAGTTTAGCTAAAGCACATGATTCATTGAGGAGTGGGGCGAGGAAGAGATTAGTTTATAAGATGGGATGGGACCCTTTTACAAGAAGACTTAAGACTTAACTTCTGTTATAGTTTAGCAACTACCATGCAGATAACAGGAACCCATTTAAAGGTTTTCTGCAGGAGCATGGCATAGCCACATTTCTGCTTTGAAAGGATCACTCTGGGGACATCGGTCTATATATCTCACTAGTCCTTGTACTTTTGATACACGTATAAATTAGTTACTTGATTATATTTAGGTTCAATCTTACAGACATGAATACTACAAATTTGAATGATGGTTTTCTAAGTCAGTACCTTGAGATCATCCTGAGGTCTCATCTGAAAATAATAGAAAATAAGCCAGGCGTGGTGGCGCACGCTTGTAATCCCAGCATTTGGGAGGCTGACACCAGAGGATCTGGGTTCGGGGCCAGCCTCAGCTACCTAGTGAGGCACTCCACAACTTAGTGAGACCCAGTTTCAAAATAAAGAATAAAAAATAGGGCTGGGGGTATAACTTGGAGGTAGAATGCCCCTGAGTTCAATCCCCAGTACCGAAAAAAAAAAAAAAAAAAGAAAAGAAACACTAAATCAGATTAATGGTTTGCTGTGGTACCATCAGGACTTATGTGAGGTATATATCATTTCTGGTTTCACGTAATACTCTAGGTAATGAAGAACCACTTTCCTGGTGAATTATTTAAAACAGGTACTTATCCTCATTAAAATTCTAAGCAACAAGAAACATAGGTATTTAATGTTTGAGGTATTTATTATTTAGGAAATGTTGCTATAGGCTGCATACATAACCTTAGACTAGAATATCCTTAATTCAGATTCACAGCATATTAAAACAATCAAACAAGAGATATCAAAGGTGATAGCCATAATGAAGGAAAAGAGCATTTAAGAATAAAATCAAGCTGGGTCAAGTGACACATGGCTGTAATCCGAGTACTTGGGAAGCTGAAACAGGAGGTTCGTAGGTTCAAGACCAGCCACATCAACTTAGTGAGAGCATGTTTCAAAATAAAATAGGGCTGTGGTTAGAGCTCAGAGGTAGAATGCCCATCAGTTAAAATAACAGTGCCTAATAATAATAATAATAATAATAATACTTTTTTTTTAAAAAAGAACTAAATCAGTAGGATCTGATGACAGTGTTGGAAGGAGGCAAGAGTTAGAAGCTAAGGATAACTGATACCTTTGCTTGGAGCTAGTGAGTGGAAAAATTTAAAATGAATAAAAACTCATTGAAATTAAAGTTAGAAAACTACATATCTTTTCTGAAAGCGAGAGGAAAAGCAGGAAAATTGCCAAACCCACATAATCAGGAGAAAGAAAGGAATAAGGAGAGTCAGCAGTTTTGCAGAGCAAGTTTCCTAACACCTATTATAGGTACATCTTTGTAAGCATCGAGTTAATTAAGATAAGAATTACAAAGGCACCCAGTGAGTTTATTCAATTATGCACAGAAATTGGAGTCAAGCAGTAGGAAGGACTGTGTAAGTAGAGGGAAGCAAACAGGCCATGTGATCAAAAGACTTAAGTTCCAACTCCTGCTCCGCTGTTTACTAACCCCTCTGAGCCCAGCCTCCACGTTCAAGAGCATGAAATCATAATCCCTGCATGGCGCTAATGCGAGGATCAAAGAGATAATGGATGTGAATGCTCTTGTAAACTACAAAGCTCTCGATAAGTATGAGGTCTTATTATAAGAAAAGTTTAACATACTCCAGAAATAGCACCCTAGCTTCCAATTATCCTATCAAAATATTTGTTGGACACGTACCTGCCTGCCTGCTTCTCTGTACTGTGGAGGGCAAATGAGGTCCCTGATCTCACTGAGCTCAGGATCCAGCATTCTCACAATGTGAGAGAGAAAAGAAAATAATCATACAGTATGTACCAGTTCACTTTGACTTTGGCAAGAGAAAAATTCATGTGAAGAATTCAGCTCCAGCAGGATGTGGTGACACATGCTGGTAATCCCAGTACTTGGGAGGCTGAGACAGGAGGATCAGAGGTTCAGGGCCTCAACTACTTAGTGAGGCACTCCGCAACTTAGTAAGACTTTGTTTCAAAATAAAGAATAAAATGGGGCTGGGGATGTAGCTCCGAGGTAGAATGTCCCTGGGTTAAATTCTCAGTACTGAATAATAAATAATGATAATGATAATGATGATGATGATAATAATAATAATAATAATAATAATAATAATAATAATAATTCAGCTCCATAGATTTGGGATCTAGCAGTAGAGAGGGGATGTAAAAATTACCCCTTGGTGATGCCGCAGTAACCTTTTGGATCAGATTTGGAATAGAGGAAAACTTATGGTTTAAAAGAATTTAAGAATCAAATATCTATCAGCCGGGCGTGGTGGTGCACGCTTGTAATCCCAGCATTTGGGAGGCTGAGACCGGAGGATCTGGGTTCAAGGCAAGCCTCAGCTAGTGAGGCACTCCGCAACTTAGTGAGATATAAAGAATAAAAAATAGGGCTGGAGGTGTAGCTCGGAGGTAGAAAGCCCCTGAGTTCAATACCTAGTACCGCAAAAAAAAAAAAAAAAAAAAAAAAAAGAATCAAATATTGATGTAAAAAAACAGTGGAGTATCACAGACATGATACAGAGTATAAAGTTAAGGATTAGGTTAAGCATGTATATGGAAACTCAGAGAAACTGAGGCATGGTCATCTCATTTAGACATTATTTGTAGGGTCTAGCTGACTGAGAATACCTTTTAAATGACTGATTAACACTCAACTACTCAATATGAGAAGCAATATGCATGTTACCTGTTACCTAACAGCCCTCCAGAAAGAGCTAGGTACAGTACGTAACCTCCAGCCCTGGAATAAACACATGCTAGGGCTTCCAGCCAGACCCTTCCAGTATTTCTTCATATATGTAAAATACTGAGGCTGCAAACGTCAAATGCCAGTATCAAGGCTCCCTCCTGTGCCATCTACGCTAATGTGATCCAGTGGAAAAATAACAGGAGCCATTTGTCAAATTGCCAATTCTAGAAGCTACATTGGAAAGGTTAAAACAAAGGGACTAAATTAATTTCAACAACCTATTTTCTTTAAATCAATATATCTAAAATATCAGTTCGGTATATAATAAGTATAAAATTTTTATTGATAAGACACTAGATACTTCATATAAATCTGCCAGGTATGGTGGTATATGTCTATAATTCCACATGTGGGCAACTGAGACAGGAGGATTGCAGGTTTGAGGACCCTGAGCAACTCATTGAGACCTTGATTCAAAAAAAAATTAAATAGGGCTGGGGTATCGCTCAGAGGTAGAAATCGCTGGGTTCAATACACAGTAACTAACATGCACACACACACACACACACACACACACACACCAACACTCTACTACAACATGGGAATATCTTCACAGGATAAAATAATAAAAGGAACTGTAATTCTACCAAAAAATAGTCATGCTAAAGAGAAAATAGTTTACTATGCTTCAAGTATAAAATTACAACTAAACAAATTAACAAAATTAAAAATTAAGTTGTTGTTCAGGTATGCTAGTTATGTTTCAAATGCTCAATATCTGTGTATGGATAATGGCTACTGTTTTGGCTAGCACAGACTGGGAATTTAGAAGTACTAAAACTTCAGAGAAACTTAAAGATGATCAGATTTATTCTCTTTAGTTGATATATACATATGATGAGGGAAGAGAAAACTGCCCCAGGGACTATACTCTGTTCTTGGCACATGCTGGATCACTGTGCTCTAATAGTAATCCTCCTTAGAATATCCCATTGTACTCATATACACAGAAGGGCTTGCCCTAGACACACTTTCCCCAAAATGTGATAGAACAGGACTTAACACCTGTATTCCTGATTGATTTTGTTACTGAGAATCAGTATTTGATTTCAAGCTATTTGATTTTTTCCCCTATATATTACATCTAGATTTGTTATATGTGGAATTTCTCTTTCCTCTATCAGAGGATTACATAACTCTGTACCGCTGTTCATGTATATGCCCATTGCCTTCAATTTCCCACATACCACTCAAGATACTCTATGTGTGTTATCTTGGGAAGAAAGCATAGAAAAGGAATTATTCCATAAACTATATATCACCAGTTTTTTTTTTTTTGTACTTTTTTGGGAGGACATTGTTATTACACATCATAGTGAAATTCAGTCATACAAACACAGCACTTGATGTGAATTCCTCTGGATCCGACTCTACTCCTCCCTTCTCCCTCCCATGCATGTTAGTGAGATTGGTAGTGACACCTTCGTATATGGACATAGCATTATTTGAGCTGTTTCCTTCCTCTTCCTCAATTTTCTCTTTTTTTCCCTTCCTACCTCCCTTTCTCCAATCTTTTTCCAGTATCTACGGGTTTCCCCCCTCATTTATCTGAAGTCCCTCTTTTCCCTCTATTTTCTCTCTAGCTTCTGCATATGAGAGAAAACATAACCCTTGACATTTGGAGACTGGCTGATCTCACTTAGCATAATATTCTCTAGCTCCATTTATTTTACTGCAAATGTCATAATTTTGTTCTTTCTTATGGCTGAGTAAAATTCCATTGTATGCATACAGCATATATTCTTCATCCATCCATCTGTTTGTTTGTGTTTTTGGTACTGGGGATTTAACCCAGAGGCATTCTACCTCTGAGCTATACCCACCTGCACTATTTTATTCCTTTTTGAAACAAAGTTATGCTAAATTTCACAGGCTGCCCTTGAACTTGTGATCTTCCTGTCTCAGCCTCCCAAGTAGTTGGATTACAGGCATGAGCCACCATGTTGGGCTCCAACCATCTGTTTATGGACACCTAGGTTGGTTCCACAATTTGGCTATTGTGGATTGTGCTTTCTAAGGACTTGATTGAGGAGGAAAACCATGCACAGTTGCTATGCCTGATCTGTTCCTTCTTTGAGTAGACACAATATGTTAGTATAAACAGAAATAAATCTACTTGAAAAAGTATCAAAAAACTAAAAATTGTCTGAAAATCAAGTACAATTAAGACTGTGAAGAAGCCGGGCATGGTGGTGCATGCTTGTAATCCCAGTATTTGGGAGGCTGAGACTGGAGGATCCGGGTTCGTGGCAATCCTCAGCTACCTAGTGAGGCCCCCCCCAGGCCTATTTTAATTTTTATTTTGATAAGGGTCCCACTAAGTTGCTGAGGGCCTTGCTAAGTTGCTGAGGCTTGTGTAAACCTGTAATCCTCCTATCTCAGCTTTCCAAGTACTGGGATTAAAGGCATGTGCCACTATGTCTGTATTCAAGTAAATCTTCCTGTAAGAAACATAGTATTATGTCACTAGTTATAATAAAGATAAATTATAAAAGAGATAATAAGGGCAAAGCCCCACGACAGGCCTAGAGCAGTGGTTTGGGACACTGGTAAGTTATAAATAAATGCCACCAAAAAATATACAGATTTCAAAGATAAAATTCAATTGTTTGGAACTGTAGATCTGAGTGTAGATATTATAAGGAAATAAAATAATAAAGCCACATGAGACAAATCATAAAGCATATGTTCCTAAATATAAGCTAATACCTTATAAGAAGTTGGAGGTACATAATCACAAGGTGTCTTGCACTGAATTGGCTCTTGGAGAGAACTGAGGAATAACCTAAGGCTATAAATGTTATCATTATAGGAATCATTTTGGGACTAAACTGTGTAATCCACTGTGACATAAGTAAGAGTGCTCATGACAGATGAAATTTCAAATTCTGTAAGAATTTGAAAGTGCTATGTTTTAACTAAGCAGTTATAGCTAATTAGGTTAATGCAATTAGTTGGTGAAATGTCTGCTCTGAGAAGGAAGGTCAGATGTTTATGTCTTGCTGACAGTATGTGTTCTTTAAGTTGATGTAAGAACTGTCATGTGATGAAAGTAATAATTTATCACCATATAAAATTTGAAATACAATTACATATGTTAAATTATTAATACTAATCTCAAGGACATGTATGGGGAAGGGGAGGGAGTGAGATGGGATCCAAGGGAAAAACACCAAGTGGTATGGGCATGTATGTTCTTATTGCTCTATACCACATTATGATGTATAATTACAATGCACCAATGAAAGTTGCACCAATTTTAAAAAGATTTCAGACAGGAGCCTAAACATATCCTTTACATATCCTTTTGCCTTTTTTTGTTGTTGTTGTAGTATTGGGGATTGAAACCAGGGCCTCAAATATGCTACGTAAGAATTCTACCACTAAGCACATCAGAATCAGAGCTCTTTTTGAAACACAGGCTTGTTAAATCATTCAGGCTATGTTCAAAATTTTGGCCCTTATGCCTCAGCCTCTTGACTAGCTGGGATTATAGGTATCCATCCCATCCCATCTTTCCTTCCTCTTTAAAGTCCAACTTTAAAATCCTATTTCTTCTCCTGAAGAATGCAAGCTCAACCAGAGTAATCAGACAGGTCCTAGAAATGATCAACAAGCTATATCAGGATCTACAATTCAAACTTAATCTCTCTGGTCTTGTGTTTGAAATGTAACTAGATTGGCATTGGCTTGCCTTGGGGTGAGGTTGCCAATAAAATTATTAATAGAAACATTGGTACTCAAAGAACCTTTGTAAATAGCCTGGAAGCACTTGCTATACTTTGTCCCTGAGAATCATGAGAGAGGTGAACCAAATGGAAACCTCTCACCCTAATGCTGGAGGAATTCTCATATGTACAGCAGAGTCCCTGAGTGCATAAAGCCTTTCTCCTAGTATTTTAACAGACAACTTAAAACTTGCCATAGTTCACAATTTGAAGCATAGGCCAGAGATAGCTGGGCATACCACTAACTAGATTTTAATTCTATGAAAAAAAAAAGAAGAAACTTTCAAAAAATAAGAAGGGCATGTTTATTCTGAAATTATAGTCACTTGCAGAAAACTATAATAAATAAAGAAATGTGGAATTGATGCATAAATAGCAAATATACCTATGAAGTAGTGTGGAAAATCTACTAAGAGATATAGGCATATATATGAACTTGACTATAATGAAATGTTATCCGTAAGGATGGAGTAGTCAAATAGCCTGGGTAATTGGCTTTTCTTATATAACATAATACAAATCCTTACCTCATACTATAATAAAAATAAGATCTACATGCATTAGAGACTTAAGTAAAAGTGCAAAATTGTGTAAAATACAGAAAGAATTTTTGAAGTATGATTCAGAAACACCAGTTAACCAAAAAGGAAAAAAAAAAAAATACAACAGACTAAAATATCTGTAAGCAAAATAGAAAACAAAGAATTAGTATCCAGTGTACAATTTAAATTCTAAAATCTACAGGAAAATGTTAATGACTCAATAGAAATATGGGTAGAAAATATGCACTGGAAAGAAAGAGAATGATCAATAAAAAGATGAAAAGATCCTCAGCCTCTCCATTAATCAGAGAAATGCAAATAAACACAAGAAACCAATACACATATATCAGATGGGAAACATAAAAAGGAAGCCCTATACCAAGTCTTAGTGGAAACCTATGGGAAGGCAATTCTCATACAATGATATTAATTCATAATTTTCTTTGGATATTTAATACAATTGAATACAGTCAGATTCTGTAATGCAATAATTACACCCCTTGGTATGTACTCTGAAGAAAATCCTACAAATACTCACAAAAATTGTGGGATATGAACAGAAGAAAATAATCTGTACTTAAGTAAATTTGTCTTCCTTCCTAAGAAGTTAAAAATAATTATTAAATGACTCAAAAATGAGCTGGGCGTGGTGGCGCACGCTCGTAATCCCAGCATTCCGGAGGCTGAGACTAGAGGATCTGGGTTCGCGGCCAGCCTCAGCTATCTAGTGAGGCACTCTGAAACTTAGTGAGACT
>PVLC010036163.1:0-15961 GCA_004027655.1 Graphiurus murinus
AACCGGAAAAAAAAAAAAAAAAAAAAAAAGTTTATAACCCAAATCATTTAAATAGTTTCAAAAAACTTCTAGTCAGAAAGCACATTCCCTATAATCCAGTGGGGTCTTTTCCAAAAATTGCGAAGCACAATCCCTTTTGTGGATCACAACTCATTAATTTAATGAAACAGAACAGACTAGAATACAAAAACAGTGTGGGTCACAACTAATTATGCTAAATACTATTTCTTAAGATCTTTATTTTGTTATAATTATATGCATGTACTTTACTATTTTGTAAAATGCATTTTTCATTGTAGGCAAAAGGTCAAAGAGTTTGAAAGCTTCTCTCCAATTCAACTAAGTCAAAAAGACACCTAAAAACACTGCCTCCCGGGTTATAGGACAGCGGGGGAGGGGGGAATCCTCCCAAGAAAATAAGTGTACTATTGATGCCAACTGCTATTATAATCAATTTCCTAACAAATTACTGGGAAAAACGTGGAAGACCCCAAAAACCAGCTGTGGGGGAGGGAAGATACAGGAACCGTTTCCACAGTTATAGCAAGAAATCACACCTAAAATGAACTGTAATAACTGAGGGTGGGGGGGGATTGCCCCGTCTTCAGCTACAGCGAGGGCTGCCCCTAAACAAGCAAGATGTCCTTTCCCTTCGCACACTGTAAAAGATTCTCTGTTCCTACCACCACACAGAGGAGGCTCTGTCCCAGAGAGATCTCTACTCTGCTCAACAATAGATAATTATAAAATACTTGGCTGTGCCCCCAAGCTGCTGCAACATATTATCAGATAACAGCATCGGAGACAGCTTGTCAATGGGTTCAAGGCATAGCAGAAACTTCGCTCCTTAGCGGCTGGTGGGCCTGGGGTAGGGCGTGTGCCGGCGGGGGAGGGGAGGCGCCAGAGCTCGGCTGGGGGCTGGGAGGGCCGGGAGCGAGTTCCGCTCGCCTTGGCCGGGTGGGATTGGAGCCCGGGAAGAGCGTCTAATCTTTCTGTTTGCTCCAGAACAAAGTGGATAGAGCTGGGCTAAGCCGACAGACGCCTACTAGAGTTTGAATACTCAAATGCCTTTTGAGGACAGGTAGATTAGAAAAAGCACAGGAGAACGGTTTTAGGGATGGATCCATTGTGTACAGGCCTGGGAGGGAGAAGCGGCATTGGGGGCGTTCAAATTTAATTTTTGTCGAGCAAGGTTACCCAGCGATGGCTGAGCCAAACACTGTTGGGGGTGGGGACACAAGCGGGCCCCGCGGTTTGCCATCCCCTTCAATTACTGAGATCCACCGCGGTATGCAAAATCTATCACCTACCCATTCCCAGTTATCATTCGCTCACATTACGTGTCCATTCATGCATCTCCTCCACCCTGCCCGGGATCTCAGCAGAGCTGAGATCAAAGCTTTTTCTTTTCCGCTGCCCCCCCCCACCCGTTTCCTACTCGCTCCAGCCGGCGCGGGGTGAAGGCACAGCCCCGGGGTCTGCAGGTGCGCTGCGCCCGCGGGACAGCACGCCCCGGCGGGCAGTCAACGCCGGGGGCAGTGGCAGAAGCATGCCCCGCCCAGCTTCCTTCGCCAGCTGCATTCTTCCAGAAGCTGGCTTGCAAGAGCTCCAGGACCGGGTGTGCAGGACGGTGCGAAGCGGCTGGAGGCTCCGCCGCGGAAAGTCGGGATCCCAACGCCCAGAGCAGGAATGCAAACTAACCCGCGCGCGCGACCCCCCTCCGGCAGCATTCCCCGGGGCGAGGGCGAGGACTTACCGAGCGCGGCAGTTTAGCGGGCCCGGGTCCGAAGTTGACCACTTGCTTCGGGGCGTCCATGATGCAGCAGCAGCGCCAGCAGCTAGTCAGCTAGAGAGAACCGACCGCGTGGACAACCCGCGTCTCTCAGCAGCGGCGGCGCGAGTCCACCACCCAGCCAACCCCCTGCCTTCCTCCAGCGCCCCGCCGGCACCCCATTGGCCCGCTGTCGCAGGCCCCACCCTGATTGGCTCTCACCAATTGGTCGCGTCCCCATTGGTCGCGCTCCTCAGCCAAGTCTGCGAGCAATTGCTCCTCCTAGCGTTTAGCGTTTCAACCCCCCTTCTTCTAGATCAATGCAAGACGCCGTGGAGATTGCACCATCCTACCCGCTTGGCTGAGCTCCCTTCCGAGGATCGTGCGTGGCGGAAAGGGCTGCTGGTGCCCAGCTGAGTTCGCACCTCTGAGCCCTCCTTCCATCAGGCCGATTCCGTCCAGACCCTCTCTCTGAGCGGGACCGGAGACGCAGAGCAAATCAGTCGCTCCTCATGCACCCACCTCTCCTCCACCAACCTCGGGACTGGGCTCGGGTGCTTTTGTTCTAGAATCAGCAGTCATTAATCAAACTTTCCTAAGCACCCTCACGGGCGCCATATACAACAATGGAAGACAGCCAATAGAAGACGTGCCAAGGGAAGAGTGGGCGGGGTGGGTGAGATTCTTTGTGCGCGTGTTTGGGCCCCCAATAGCTGCAGGATGCAAATATGGAGTTGACCGAGGACGCAGGGAGCCTGTGTGTCCCCACCAACCCCCACCCCAGGCAAGTCCTTTAAAGTTGCTGATTCCCCATTTCTTTCCTTGGGAATGGACGAGCTGGAACCGAGCGATCACTCTCGGGTTGCGCCAGCGCTGAGGAGCTGTGAGTTCCAAAACGTGAGGAGATACCCGGGGAAGCCGCTGCCCCAGCCACAGTGAAAGTGGCCCCGAGCCACCCCGGGCACCGGGCCAGAGCTGCTTGAACTTTTCCACAGAAATTCACTCCCGTGGAGTTCTGCAGCAGAGAAAGCCCCTTCCCTGCAAGAAAGAAGTTCCTTTGAAGTCCCGGGATTTCATCATTTTTTAATGTAAATGTTGCATTCTAATTCATAATTTAGCCTGGTTTCTTTTTCTTATTCTTATGATTATTATTATTTTGTGTGTGTGGTGCTGGGGGTTGCACCCAGGGGCATTCTGCCTCTAAGCTACATCCCTAGCCCTTTTTATTTTTGTGTTTTTATTTTGAAATAGGTTCTCACTAAATTCCTGAGACTGTCCTCCAACCTGCAATCCTCTTGTCTCAGCCTCCCAAATACTGGAAATAGGCATGGGCCACCACACAGAGCTAGTTGCTTTTACTATGAAAATATTTTCCCAAGTCTTTAAGTAACATTAAGGCACCAGGAATAGGCACGGAGCCTACTGAGGGACATTGTGTAATCACAAGTGTCAACTACCCCAGTTTGAAGGCTTGCAATTCGCCTTTTTGGACGTGGGCACTTCTTGCTTTCTGTGGTGAGAATGTGGGTGGGATAGGATGTGAGGGCTGAGAGGAGATACAGCTTTAGGTCTGGGGGTCCAAAGACAAGGTTTCTAGAAAAGGCTGAAATGAACAATGTCACTGACCTTCCTCAGCACATTCATTTTGTGTGTGTGTGTGTGTGTGTGTGTGTGTGTGTGTGTGTGTTACTGGGGGCATTCTACCTCTGAGCTACCCATAGCCCTATTAACTTTTTTTTTTAACATGTTCTCGCGATAACTACTGAGACTGGTTTTGAACCTGTGATCCTCCTATCTCACAAGTGCTGGGATTATAAGCATTCACCACCATGCCAGGCTCATTTAGAAAATTTTTAAATTAAATAATATGAATTCCAGCCCTTAAAGTTGGATGTGTAAGAACTATCACATATCCATTATTTCATATGATAGCTCAACTTTAGACCCCTAGCAGACAATCTCCCGGTACAGTAAAGGAAATAGCTTTTATCCTTCTTGGAGCTCCTAACCTCAAAGATTTACACAGGCCAGTTGTGGTGGCACGTGCCTATAATCCTAGTACTTGAGACAGGATGATCACAGGTTCGAGGACAGCCTCAGTAATGTAGCAAGGCTCATGGCAACCTAGCAAAACCCTATTTCAAAACAAAAAATAAAAAGGGATGGGTGCTTGGCTCAGAGGTAGACTGCCCCTTGGTTCAATCCCTAGTACTGAAAAAAATGCCTGTGATCCCAGTACTTGGAAGACTGAGACAGGAGGATGGAAAGTTGAAGGTTAGCCTCAACAATTTAGCAAGACTTGCAGCAACCTAGCAAGATACTGTTTCAAAACAAAAAATAAAAAAGGGCTGCCATTGTAGCTCAGAGGTAGAAGGCCCCTGGGTTCAATTCCTAGCACCACAAAGAAAGGAAAGAAAGCAGAAAAGGAAGGAGGGAAGGAAGGGAGGAAGGGAGGGAAAGGAAAGGAAATAGGACTGAGAGAGAGATAGAATGTCTTTGTGTTCAATCTCCAGTACCAAAAGAAGAAAAAGATTTACATAGCCCCAGGGAGGTTGGGAGAAGGGATCACACATCCATTTGGCCCTCTGTCCCAGAAAATATGTCTGCATTATCTCTTCTGTCTAGATTTTACTTGGTTGCTACAGTTTATTTGCTCTCTGCTACTTTGTCCCTCAAGGAACTCAAGAACTTTCAGCAGGGTGGGGGTGGCCATCCTCTCGTCTACTACAATATGCCATAACCATTCCCCCTGGGGTCCTGCAGTTTCCAAGATTCTATTTCAGGGAAGCTGGTAACAGGTACCCGCTGACTCAGAACACATTGACCTCTGTCTTTTCCTCCCAGCACAGGGGAATCACTCTTTTCCTATAGAGAAATGGTCTTTTTCCTAGTTCCTTCTTCAAGATCAGTTACAAGCCTGACTTGGTGCCACACACACTTGTAATTCCAGTACTTGGGAACCTGAAACAGGAGGATGGCATGGTTCGAGACCACCCTCAGCAACTTAGTGAGGCTATCAGCAACTTAATGAGACCCTATTTCAAAATAAAAAATAAAATAGGGCAGGAGTATAGCTTGGAGGTAGAATGCTCCTGGGTTCCACCCCCAGCACCACAAAAAATAACAATAGTAATTAGTCCATTTATTACGTATTACATACTCTATTCATATTTTCTTCTTGGTTTACTGATATACCAAGAACAGTGTCTATCCCGGGGTAAACTCACAATGTGTGGGAAACTGTTCTAAGTCTAAAAAATTTTGGCTTAAGGGTTTATAGCTTCTTGATTGCTTTGGCAGAAGACTGCCTTTCTTGAAGAAACTGAAGACAGTGACCTCATGCCCCTTCAGTATCTAAGCTATTTTCTTCTGTTTTATTTGCTTTGCTTAAGGGTGGAAGACCCCTCAAGGGGGAACTGAAGACAGCAACCTCTGCACTCTTACAAAAATGCCAGATAGCCAGGCTGGCGCATGCTTGTAATCCCAGCATTTGAGAGGCTGAGAAGGGAGGATCCGGGTTTGCAGCCAGCCTCAGCTACCTAGTGAGGCACTCTGCAACTTAGTGAGACCCTGTTTCAAAATAAAGAATAAAAAAAAATAGGGCTGGGGGTATAGCTCGGAGGTAGGATGCCCCTGAGTTCAATCCCTAGTACCGCCAAAAAAAAAAAAAAAACTGTCAGATAACAATTTATCTTCTAAAGCATTCCAACACAATAGCCAGAGACAATTAATGACTTGATGACCCAGCCTTAATTCTGTGAACCTGTGATGATACGATACAAGGAAGAACTGAGTTTTGCTTGGGGAGTTTGGCTCTCCCCTCCCCTCTCACCTCTTCAAGACCAGGAATAAAGTCTCAAGAGCATTTTTTTTTTTTTTTATCACATCATCCAGTGTCCTGCTGGTCCAAAGCCTGGCAACAGTGTAGATGTGTTGAACAAAAGAATGAATTTACACCAGGCGTGGTGGCACACTCTTGTAATCCCAGTATTTGGGAGGCTGAGATGGGAGGATCCAGGTTCACAGCCAGCCTCAGCTACTTAGTGAGGCCCTCCACAACTTAGTGAGGCCCTATTTCAAAATAAAGAATAAAAAATAGAACAAAGATGTATGCTTACAATGCACAAATTACTACAATAAAAAAAAAAGAATAAAAAATAGGGCTGGGGGTGTAGCTGGGAGGTAAATGCCCGAGTTCAATCCCCAGTACTGCAAAAAAAAAAAAAAAAAATGAATTTACAAGACAAGCCTGGTAGCACACATCTGTAATCCCAGTACTTGGGAGGCTGAGACAGGAGGATCACGGGTTCACAGCTAGCCTCAGCAACTTAGTGAGGATGTCAGCAACTTAGCGAGATCCTCTTTCCAAATAAAAAAATAAAATAGGGCTGGGGGTATAGCACAGATGTATAACATCCCTGAGTTCTATTGCTAGTACCACAAAAATCAGTAAATACATACATACATAAAACAAAGTTGAAGTCTGTCTCAAGGTTGAAGCCTGCGCCTCTAGAGACAGAAACTTCTTGCCATTATTAATCATCTCCCACCCCCAGTTGGCAAGGTTTCCAGGAAGTCTTATCTGTCCTGATTCTCATAATCTATTCTACCTCAGAACATTTTCCGATCTATCTGCTACTCCTCTCTCCTGCCACCGGCCCAGTCCAAGTTCTCCTCATCCCCCCAGGTTCTTAGGCATTGTGTCTTTCCATTTATTCTGTCCCCCTTAGAAACCTTTCTCCAAATAGGAACCATAACCAACTGGTGAGTGGAAGCCAGGACCTTGCATGTGATGGGCAAGTGCTCTACCCTGGGCTACACCCCCAGTTGCAATCAACTTATTAAAACATGCAGCCAGGCGTGGTGGCACACACTTGTAATCCCAGTACTTGGGAAGCTGGGACAGGAGGATCTCAGGTTCAAGGCCAGCCTCAGCTACTTAGTAAGGCCCTGTTTCAAAATAAAGAATAAAAAATAGGGCTCAGGGTATAGCTTGGAGATAGAATGTACCTGGGTTCAATCCCCAGTACCTCAAAATAAATAAATACATAAAATAAAACATGCATAAAGTAGACTATGCAAGTGGGCGTAGTGGCATATGCCTGTGATCTCAGTACTTGAGAGACTGAAACATGAGGATCATAGGTTCATAGCCCGCCTCAGCAACTTTGTGAGGCTCTCAGCAACTTGGTAAGATCCTGTTTGCAAATAAAAATAGTAAGATGGGCTGGGGGTGTACTTCAGAGGTAGAATACCCCTGCTGCAATCATTAACAGCACAAAAAGATAAAATAAATAAAGTAACCACGAAACTTCTCTATTTAATGTCTTCTAATGACTTCCCAATGCATTTATTTATTTATTTATTTATTCATTCATTCATTCATTCATTTTATTTTATTTTTATTTTTATTTTTATTTGGTGGTACTGGGGATTGAACCCAGGGGCATTCTCCCCCCCAAACCACACCCCTAGCCCTTTCTATTTTTTATTTTAAGACATGTTCTCACTTGGTTGTTGAGTCTCATCAAGCTGCTGAGGCTGTCCTCAAACCTGCAATTCTCCTGTCTCAGTCTCCCAAGTACTGAGATTACAGGTGTGCGCCACCACACTTAGCTTCCCAGTGTATTTAAAACAACAACCAAACTTATTTTCTTTCCCAATACTGGGGATTGACTGAGGGGCACTCTATCATTGAGCTACATTTCCAGCCCGTTTTATTTTATTTTGAAGCAGGGTCTCACTAAGGTGCTAAGGGCCTGGTTCAGTTGCTGAGGCTGGTCTCAAACCCACCATCCTCCTGTCTCAGCTTCCCAAGTACTGGGATTATAGGCATGCACCACCATGCCTGATTGGCCTGGAACTTCAGCCTCTTCAGTGGCTGGGGTTATGGGTGTGTGCTACTAATGAGGTAAAGTAGAAGGAATAAAATTTAGGTAGAAAGGAGACAAGATACCTCCAAGATACACCCCCAGCCCTATGTTTTATTCTTTATTTTGAAATAGGGTCTCACTAAGTTTCGGAGGGCCTCAGGAAGTAGCTGAGCCTGACCATGAACCTGGGATCCTCCTGTGTCAGCCTCCCAAATTCTGGGATTACAAGTATGCACCACCACGCCCGGCTCAACACCAACTTCTTAAGGACCCACAAGACCAGGTTCTTGGTCACCTCTTGGCTCAGCCCTTCACTTCCGTAATAGTACCACTTACTTGTTGACCACCCCCTCACTGGAAAGTATGTCCTCTGAAGAACTGAGATGGCATCTGCCTGGCTCATGACTGCATTCTCAGCATGGAGCACATTAGAAGCTTGTTATATATCTTTTTTCATTTTGGGGTTTTTTTTGTTTGTTTTTGTTTTTTTGTTTTTTGGTGGTATTTAGGGATTGAACCCAGGGTTCAAGCTACACTCACAGTTATTTATTTATGTATTTATTTATTTATTTATTTATTTATTTATTGTAGGGGATTGAACCCAGAGGTATTCTACCTTCAAGCTACACCCCCAGCCCTACTTTATTTCTTATTTGGAAACAGGGTCTCCTTAGGTTGAAGAGAATCTCACTCCTTGCTGAGGCTGTCCTTGAACCTGTGATTCTCCTGTCTCAGCTTCCCAAGCGCTGGGATTACAGGTGTGTGCCACCATGCCTGGCTTTCACAGCCCTTTTTATATTGAAACAAGGTCTCACTAAATTGCCCTGGTCCTCACTACATTGCTGAGGCTGGCTTTGAACCTATAATCTTCCTGTCTCAGCTTCCCAAGTACTGGGATTATATTGGTTATAACCAAAACTTGGTTATTTTAATAATGGGGTGAGGAGACCACAGGAAACCCTGAAGACCCTGGGGCACCTCTGTGCAGCTCTGAAAGCCTGTGTGCTCCCTTCCTGTGAAGGCTGAGCGCCACATCAGGTACTGACATGTCGCCCTGCTATTAGGATTCTTGGCTGGTGTTTTCACTGCACTTGGGAGATTACCAAGTAATTTGCTTCTGTTCAGTTTGCATCCAGTCACCCTTCTCTGGATTTGCACAACCACTCAGAGTCCACAGACTGTGTGTGTGTGTGGGGGGGGGATATGTGTGTGAAGGGGGAAGAGATATTAGAGAGACAGGGGCAGTGGACTTTTGTTTCCCAAACTCACAGAACTGGAAGCAATCTTGGAAAGTCCACTAGAATCATCTACATACACATTCTGACAGCCAACCTCACCCAGCATTGTCCTGAGGCAGTGAGGAGGAAAAATGACATTCCCTGTAAATAATCAGCACAAAGCCATTCCCAGAAGACTGGCTGGGGATTTGGGAAGAGATTTACAGAACAAGAAATAGTATCAAAGATTTTTTTTTTTTTATAGTACTAGGGATTGAACCCAGGGGCATTCTACTTCTGAGCTACACTCCCAGCCCTATGTTTTATTTATTTTATTTTTTTTTATTTTTTGCGGTACTGGGGATTGAACTCAGAGGTGTTCTACCTCCGCGCTATACCCCTAGCCCTATTTTTTTTATTCTTTATTTTGAAACTGGGTCTCGCTAAGTTGTGGAGTGCCTCACTAGGTAGCTGAGGCTGGCCTCGAACCCGGATCCTCCGGTCTCAGCCTCCCGAATGCTGGGATTACAAGCGTGCACCACCACGCCCAGCTGTTTTATTTATTTTGAAACAGAGTCTCGCTAAATTGAAGAGGACCTCACTAAGTTACTAAGGCTGGCTTTGAATTTTCGCTCCTTCTGTCTCAGCCTCCTAAGTACTGAGATTACAAGTATGTACCACCACACCCCGCTGGATGAGAGGATTCTTAAAAGAATACTATTTAAACCAGGTGTGATGATACACACCTATAATCCCAGATGTGGGAGGCTGAAACAGGAGGATCACAGGTTCAAGTCCAGCCTCAACAACTTAGTGGGACTCTCAACAACTTAGACCCTGTTTCAAAGTAAAAAATAACAAGGGCTAGGGGTATAGCTCAGCTGGGTTCAGAAGATGTCCCCAGGATGGTCTCATATGTCCCAAATCTCTAAACAAGAATCAACTTCCTTGGATAGCTAAAATAAGTAATGACTCCAACAAGATGTACTGACCACACAGAATTTAGGAAGCAAGAAAGACTCTGCATACATTAAAGATTACAGATAAAAGAAAGTAACCCAATGTCCTGATGAAGAATAAAATTAAAAGCACCCAGTCCCTTTCAAACAACACAGGGTCATTTCATGTATCCAAGTAAGAAATATTTTCAGTGAGAGAGAGAGAGAGAGAGAGAGAGTGTGTGTGTGTGTGTGTGTGTGTGTGTGTGTGTGTGTGTGTGTGTGTTGGATGTTTGTTATTGAACTTTTGAATTCAAATCCCAGGAATTTGGAGAGACTCCTTCACTTTTGGAAGTGACCCAAGGGGATAAAGTGACACTGCACGCTGAGCCAGCCCTTCCTCCTGTGGCCTCACAGGTGCATTTCCTGTCCCTCACTGGTAAGGTATTTTTGCATTTCACAGAAGATAAAGAAGACTTTTTTTTTTTTTTTTTCCTTTTTGGTGCTGTGGATCGAACCCAGGACCTCACACCTGCTAGGTAAGCAAGTGTTCTACCACAGAGCTAAATCCTTAGCCCCAAATTGAGAACTCTGGTCACTGGACCAAGGAGAGGACCAAACTACTGTATTTCTGTGCTAGAGAATACATTATTTTTGTGTTATGCACCTTGCCCTGCTTTTCAAAGGTGTCATTAAAGTCATTTCAATTCTCCCAAACTGGGCATGATGGTGCACGCTTGTATTCCCAGTACTTGGGAGTCTGAGACAGAAGAATCACAGGTTTCAGGCCAGCCTCAGCAAGTAGTGAGACTCTGATCAATCTAGCAAGACCCTGTTTCAAAATAAAAATAAAAATAGGGCTGGGAGTGTAGCTCAGAGGTAGAATGTCCCTGACCAAAAAAAAAAAAAAAAAATGGAGACACTTTTGAGAAACACAAGCTGCGCCTGAGTGGTCAGATAAGATCTGGAAGATGAAGGAGTGAAGAGAAGAAACAGTTGCACAAGCCCCAAAGAGAAGAAACAGTTGCACAAGCACCTAACGTGCCCTACCTTGCCCTGGGCCTCGACTGCTGCCACGCCCTCAGTAGAATGCCAGGTCCTCTCTGTAGGAGGCAGGGCTCTCTCAGAACAAGAGAGAAGCCCTCCCATCCTGCCATCCCCAGTTTCCAGTTTTCTCTGTGGCTCTCTGGCCTCTTCATCCTAAGCTATTTCTCACTTCTCTCTGTCTGTTTGTCATGAGGTAGCTGTTGCCACTGTCCTGGTCTTAAATCTTTCTGAAACTGCTGAGTATCATAGGGGAACATTTAACCATCCTGAGGGCATGGCTCAGATGAGAAGCAATTGGTTTGCAATAAAAATTTTGAGCCATAAAGGAGAATGAAATTATGTCATTTACAAGAAAATGAATGGAACTGAAGAACATCATGTTGTTAAGTGACATAGGCAGCCTCAGAAAGTCAGGGGTCAGCCGGGCGTGATGGCGCACGCTTGAAATCCCAGCATTCGGGAGGCTGAGACCGGAGGATCCGGGTTCGCGGCCAGCCTCAGCTACCTAGTGAGGCACTCCGCAACTTAGTGAGACTCGGTTTCAAAATAAAGAATAAAAAATAGGGCTGGGGGTGTAGCTCAGAGGTAGAATGCCCCTGAGTTCAATCCCCAGTACCGCAAAAAAAAAAAAAAAAGAAAGAAAGAAAGTCAGGGGTCCTATGTTTTAACTTATTTGGAAACTAGAGAGAAAAAAGGGATGTCATGAAAATAGAAGGGAGACCAGTAAAGGAATGTGATCAGAGGGAGGGAGGAGAGGAGGACAATGAAAGATATTGGGATATGAAATTCATCCAAGTATGTTAAGTGCATGTACAAATATGCCACAATGCAACCTACTATTCTATATAATTACTGTACTCCAATAAAATTTGTGTGTGTGTGTGGTACTGGGGATTGAACCCAGAGGCATTCTACCTCCAAGCTACACCCCCAACCCTTTTCATTGTGTTTTTGAAACAGGGTCTCCCTAGGTTGCTGAGAATCTCACTAGTTTGCTGAAGCTGTCCTTGGATCTGTGATCCTCTTGTCTTGGCCTCCCAAGTTCTGGGATTACAGGTGTGCACCACCACCCCCAGTCAAAAATAATTTTTTGAGACATATTTATATAGAAGACCCAGTGGTCAGGAGACCCTTCTTCCCTACTTTGAACCTGACACATGCACAGGCTGTTTTGGTCCCAGAAGAAACATCTGGTGCTTTGCCTTCCTAGATGTCCCTAAGTAGGAAACATTTTAGCAGCATTTGTTGCTCCATGATGGTTTACTCCCTGTGTTAAGTTTTCCACTGGACGTGGTAGCGCACGCCTGTAGTCTCAGTACTTAGGAGGCTGAGACAGGAGGATCATAGGTTTGAGGACAGCCTCAGCAAGTCGTGAAACTCTCATCAACATGGTGAGACCCCCATTTCAAAAATAAAAATAGAGCTGAGCATGGTGGTGCACGCTTGTAATTCCAGTACTTGGGAGGCTGAGACGAGGATCCAGGTTTGTGGCCAGACTCAGCTACTTAGTGAGGCCCTCTGCAACTTAGTGAAACCCTGTTTCAAAGTAAAGAATGAAAAATAGGGTGGAGATCAGAGGTAGAATGCCCCTGGGTTCAGCCCACAGTTCTGAAAAATAAAAATAAAAATAAATAAAAATAGGCCAGGTGTGGTGGTACATGCTTGTAATCCCAGTACTTGGGAGGATGAAACAGGAGTATCTCAGGTTCACGGCTAGCCTCAGCAACTTAGGCTCTCAGCAACTTAGTGAGATCCTGTTTCAAAAAAAAAAAAAAAAGAATAAAATAAGGCTCAGGTTGTAGTTTGAAGGTAGAATGCCCTGAGTTCCATCCCCAGTACCACAATAAATAAATAAACAATTAATGAATTTCCTGAGGAAAATGGAATATCATTATTTTTAAATGCTGAAACATTACAAAAATTCAGAGAGTAATCAAATCATATCCAAACTTCAAGGACAATTTTAATTTAGGTATTGGATATATTTTAAATATATTCTTGTGATTCAAAAACCAAACACTAAGATGTGCAGTGTCAGCCAGGTATGGTGGCACATGCTTGTAATCCCAGTACTCGGGAGACTGAGACAGAAGGATTGTAGGTTCGCGGCCAGCCTCAGCTACTTAGTGAGGCTCTCCACAACTTAGTGTGACCCTATTTCAAAATAAAGAGTAATAAATGAGACTGGAGGTGTAGCTCGGAGGTAGAATGCCCCAGCCCTATTTTTTTTTATTCTTTATTTTGAAACCGAGTCTCACTAAGTTGCGGAGTACCTCACTAGGTAGCTGAGGCTGACCTCGAACCCGGATCCTCTGGTCTCAGCCTCCCAAATGCTGGGATTACAAGCGTGAGCCACCACGCCCGGCTTCAACTGGGAAGATTTTTGAAGACTACTCTTGGAATAGGGGATCAATGCAGAAGCAACTGACTGTGGTCAAGTCAACTCAGAACACATGAGCCTCCACTGCTAGAGGGAAGAGCACTAAATGTCCACCCTAGCTTCATGTAACTTGGGACAAGTGAGATGTTGGGAAACTCTGGAATCCTGTGGCTGAAAATATCTGTGACAAAGAAATTCACAAAGGGAGCTGAAGAGTCACTGAGGAAAGAATTCTGCAGTTTTCTTACAAAAGGAGGAATGAAATATCTATTCTTTCTCAATTGTCCAAGTCAAAATAAAAGTAATAAATCTCGGAAGTTCAATCTGAGACGACAGGACAGGGAGTCCAGGAAAGATGCATTTTAATTTTTTTCTTCTGGCTGAAGCTCTAGGCTAGATAAAATGTTCTTGCATGATAAATATTCAGTGATGTATGGTCTTCTGAGTTCAACCATGTACGATCATATGAAATTCAGAGCCATGGGATTTACTTATTTATTTATTTTGTGTGTGTGTGTGGTACTGGGAATTGAACCCAGGGGCATTCTATTTACAAGCTACACCCCCAGTCCTATTTTTTATTCTTTATTTTAAAACAGAGTCTCACTATGTTGCAGAGGGCTTCACTAAGTAGCTGAGGCTGGCCATGAACCCGGATCCACCTGTCTTAGCCTTCCAAGTACTGGGATTAGATTTACTTATTTTATTTATTTATTTATTTATTTATTTATTTATTTATTTATTTATTTATTTATTTTTTGCGGTACTAGGGATTGAACTCAGGGGCGTTCTACCTCCGAGCTATACCCCCAGCCCAATAACCGAGTCTCACTAAGTTGCGAGTACCTCACTAGGTAGCTGAGGCTGGCCGCGAACCCGGATCCTCCGGTCTCAGCCTCCGGAATGCTGGGATTACAAGTGTGTGCCACCACGCCCGGCTAGATTTACAACTTTTATTTTTGAAACAGGGTCTCACTAAGTCATGGAGGGCTTCACTAAGTAGCTGAGACTGGCCTCGAACCCAGATCCTCTGTTCTTAGCCTCCCAAGTACTGGGATTACAAACATGCACCACCACGCCCGGCTGTATTCTTTTTTTTTTTTTTTTGCAGTACTGGGGATTGAACTCAGGGGCATTCTACCTCCGAGCTACACCCCCAGCCCTATTTTTTATTCTTTATTTTGAAACCGAGTCTCACTAAGTTGCGGAGTGCCTCACTAGGTAGCTGAGGCTGGCCCCGGTCTCAGCCTCCCAAATGCTGGGATTACAAGCGTGCGCCACCACACCTGGCTTATTCTTTATTTTTGAAACAGTCTCACTACATTGCTGAGGCTGGCCACGAACCCGGATCCTCTGGCTTCAGCCTCCCAAGTACTGGGATTACAAGCGTGCGCCACCATGGCTGGCTTCCAGGATTTATTTATTTTTATTTATTTTATTTTGTGATATTAGGGATTGAGCCCAGGGGCATTCTATCTCTGAGCTACATCCCCAGCCCTATTTTTTTTTTGTGTGTGTGTGTGTGTGTGTGCGTGTGTGTGTGTGGTACTGGAGATGGAACCCAGGGGCATTCTACCTCTAAGCCACACCTCTCTGAGTCTCACTGAGTTAAGGATGGCCTCACTAAGTTGCTGAGGCTGGCTGCAAACCTGCAATCCTCCTGTCTCAGCCTCCCAAGTACTAGGATTAAAAGTGTTCGCCACCACACCCGGCTCCCCAGCCCTATTTTTTATTCTTTATTTTGAAACAGGGTCTCACTAAGCTGTGGAGGGCCTCACTAAGTAGCTGAGGCTGGCCAAGAACCCAGATCCTCCGGTCTCAGCCTCCCAACTACTGGGATTACAAGCGTGCACCACCATGCCTGGCTCTTTATTTTTATTTTTGAAGCACAGTCTTGCGGGATTGATAAGAGTCTCACTACTGCTGGGGTTGTCCTCGAACCTGCTATCCTCCTGTCTCAGCCTCCCAAGTACCAGGATTACAAGCATGCACCACCATGGCTGACTTCCAGGATTATTTTAAATTGCCGTGATAAATACTTAACACAGATTTTGTCTCAGCTCTTTCTTCAGTGTATAGCTCAGCAGTGGTAAACACATCCATACCGCTGTGCCACCAACCTCTAGAACTTTGTCATATTGTAAAACTAATATTGTGTACCCATGAAACAACCACTCCCCATTTCTCCCTCTGCCTGGCCCTTGGCAACCGCCATTCTAATTTCAGATTCTATGAATTTAGCTATTGTAGGTACCTCCTGTGAGTGGAATCATAGGCTGTTTGTCTTTTTGTTACTGGCTGATTTCACTTAGCATAAGGTGCTCAAGGTTTATTGTGTTGTAGCAGGTATCAGAGCACCCTTTCTTTTAGGGCTGAATAATATTCCATTGTATAGATATGCTATATTGTGTTTATCTGTTGTGCATCAGTGTACATTTGGGTTGCTTCCACCTTTTTTCCTATTGAAAATAATGCTGCTATGAACAAATAACTCTCGAAAACCTTCCTTTCAATTCTTCTGAACAACCTGGAAGTGTGATTGCTGGGTCACCTGGTCATTGTACTTTTAATTTGTTGAGGAACTTCTATACTATTTTCCATAGGGGCTGTACCATTTTACTTTCCCACCAACAATGTATAAAAATTCCAATTATTTCTTCATATTCATATATTCATTCTAACCCATTTTATTTTCTTTCCTCCTCCTCCTCTTCCTCCTCCTCCTCCTCCTCCTC
>PVLC010036164.1:0-15934 GCA_004027655.1 Graphiurus murinus
CGAGCTATACCCCCAGCCCTATTTTTTATTCTTTATTTTGAAACAGGGTCTCACTAAGTTGTGGAATGCCTCACTAGGTAGCTGAGGCTGACCACGAACCCGGATCCTCCGGTCTCAGCCTCCCAAATGCTGGGATTACAAGCGTGCGCCACCACGCCCGGCCCTATGTTTTGTTTTGAAACAGGGTTTTGCTAAGTTGCTGAGAGTCTCAGAATATTGATGAGGTTGCCCTCGGACCTGTGATCCTCCTGTCTCAGCTTCCCAAGTACTGGGATTACAGGCGTGTCCCGCCCGGCTCTTGTCTTCATTTTCATTTTGAAGCAAGCTCTCACTAAGTTGCTGAGGCTCTCAGGCTGAGGCTGGCCAGTGATCCTCCTGTCTCAGCCTCCCAAGTACTGGAATTATAGGCATGCACCACTATGCCCGGCTTATAATTTTTTTTTTTTTTAATAATAAATGGTTCTTAAACCTAGCTGCACATTACATTCTTCTGACGATCTTTTAAAATGGCTGTGTCCCAGGTCAGTCATAAACAGACTCTTCTGGAGTGGGTTGCAAGCACTTAGCAAAGTAGAATTCCAGTTTTCTGGGGAAGAGGTGAGCGAGGACTGGAGGCTTGCTCTGCAGAGTCCTCCTGTTAACAATGGAGTTTATGCTGTGGACGGTAGTTCAGAAAGACAGCGAGATGAGTGTGAAGTAAAGTTGCCAGCTCTGAGAGCAAGGTACGGACACACAGCAAGTTAATATACTCAGCCCCGTGTGGTGGCGCACTCCTGTAGTTCCAGTACTTGGGAGGCTGAGGCAGGAGGATCACAAGTTCAAAGCCGGCCTCAGCAAGTTAGTGAGGCCCTTTGCAACTTAATGAGAGCCTGTTTCAAATTAAAAATAAATAAATAAAATAGGACAGGGGTATAACTTCAAGGTAGAAGACCCGTGGGTTCTATTCCCAGTACCAATAAATTAGTTAATTAATTAATTAAATTGCTACTATACATATCCTCCACAACTTAGTGAGACCCTGTTTCCATAAAGAATGAAAAATAGGGCTGGGGGTGTAACTCAGAGGCAGAATACCCCTGGGTTCAATCCCCAGTACCACACACACACAAAAATTAACTACTTAATTAATTAAATCTGGTTTCGCCTGGACTCTGGGGTCCCAGGGGAGGCCCGCCTGGGTGTTCACCTGTTCCTGCTCTCGCCAGGGAGGACTTATTTGAAGTGCTGGGCCTGGTCGGCTAAGACACCTTCCATTAAAACCCACACTCCTGAAAGGGATCCACGCGCCTCGGGGATGAATTTCACTCCAGTTAATCCTGTTCAGATTCAGGTCTCACAGGCTAACGGGGCTCAGTTTACACCCATCTGCTGTGAAACCAAACCACCTTCATTTGCGGTCGAGCCAAGGGGGAGGAAATTAAAAGCATTGGGTTTTATTTGCATGTGAGTGACCTAGAAGGCTCTAAATGGTTGTTTTATATGCGGATTAATAGCAACTCTTTGTTTAACTTAAACAGTGTTAGCAGAATAATCTGATAGAAATCATAGTTGGGGGAAGGAGGTGCGGAATGAAAAATTGCAGAATGATGCCATTCATGTCTATGAATATCTACATTTAAAATTGTTTTTCTAGCCGGGCGTGGTGGCGCACACTTGTAATCCCAGTACTAGGGAGGCTGAGACCGGAGGATCGCAGGTTCTCGGCCAGCCTCAGCTACTCAGTGAGGCCCTCCGCAAGTTAGTGAGACCCCATTTCAAATAAAGAATTAAAAAATGGGGCTAGGAAGCCGGGCGTGGTGGTGCAGGCTTATAATCCCAGCATTTGGTAGGCTGAGACCGAAGGATCTGGGTTCATGGCCAGCCTCAGCTACCTAGTGAGGCACTCCGCAACTTAGTGAGACCCTGTTTCAAAATAAAGAATAAAAAATAGGACTAGGGGTATAGCTCACAGGTAGAATGCTCCTGAGTTCAATCCCCAGTACTGCAAAAAAAAAAAAAAAAAAAAAAAAAGGTGGGGGGCAGCTAGGGGTGTAGCTTGGAGTTAGAATGCCCCTAAATTCAATCCCCAGTACCACAAAAATATAAAATAAAATAAAATTGTTATCCTCCTCCTCCTCCTCCTCCTCCTCCTCCTCTTCCTTTTCCTTCTTTTTTCGTAATGTGGATTGAACCCAAGGGCATTCTACCTCTGAGCTACACGCCCAGCCCTGTGTTCTTTTGTTCTGAAACAGGGCCTCACTAAGTTGCTGAGGCTGGCTATGAACCCATGATCCTCCTGTCTCAGCCTCCCATGTTTTGGGATTACAAGTGTGCACTATCACGCTTGGCTCACTTAAAAATTTTTAATGCTGGACTCTAATGAATAGTCCTTTATAATTGGGGGAGGGGTTCTGGGGATTGAACTAAGGGGTTTTCTACCTTGGAGCTATCCCCCTCAGCCCCCTCCCTTCCCCCCCCCTTTTTTTTTTACAACTTTAAAATTTTGAAACAGGGTCTTGCTAGGTTGCTGAGAGTCTCACTAAGTTGCTGAGGCTGACTGAAAGTTTTGGATTTTGGAGCATTTTGAATGAATGGGACATTTTTGGATTTTGGATTTGCAGAGCAGGGGCACTCAACCTATATCCACTTCTGTTTGCCACTGTGAGGAGGCAGGATGAGCAAGTTACCTTGTGTAGCTCTGTGTGACTGTCAGGTCTACTTCCCAGGCATAAACCCTGCTGTGTAACAAATAGAACCAGGAAGGCAGTTCTCTTTCAGTATACGGAAGAAGAAGCACTGTACTACACTGGCAGTATAGAACTGTGTCCACTCTGTTTATTTTCTTTCCTCTTTTTCTTTTTCTTTCTTTACTTTTTATTTTTTCTCAACAAAACTGCATACATAGCTGGGCATGTTGGCACATGCCTGTCATCCCAGTATTTGGGAACTGAGACAGGAGAATTGCAAGTTCAAGGATAGCCTCAGCAAGCAGTAAGACTCTCACCAATCTAGTGAGACTCTGTTTCCAAATAAGAAATAAAATCGGGCTGGGGGTATAGCTTTAAGGTAGAATGCCTCTTGAGTTCAATCTCCAGTACTCAAAAAAAAAAAAAAAAAAAAAAATTACTGCATATGCAGCCAGGCATGGTGGCACACGCTTGTAATCCCATTACTTAGGAGGCTAAGACAGGAGGATCACAGGTTCGAGGACAGCCTCAGCAAGTAGTGAGACTCTCATTAACCTAGGGAGACCCTATTTCAAAATAAAAATAGAAGTAGGACTAGGGGTGTATCTCAGAGGTAGAATGTCCCTGGGTTCAGTCCCGGTAACACACACACACACACACACACTCCAAAAAACTGTGTATGCTGAGATCATCCCAGAGAAATCCAGAATAAATACCATGAGAAAACGGTCCCTCTGGGAAGCATCTTGTTCTCCTGCTGTTTGTAAATGTGGAAAGCTCAGCAACTGGGCAGCTGGGTGGTGTAAATATAGCTCATGCACTGACGCCCGCTGAATCCTCTTTCTTAGCAGCTCACCGGGGACCTGAGAAGTCAGGAAACAAGCAGTAAAGCCCAGTCAATCAGTCTGCCTCCCTCCCTGTCTTGCTGTTTCTCTTTCTCCATCCTGGACCTCCGTGTGGGTGTGAGGCTTAGAAGCAGCTCCAAGAGCGTGCTTAAAATAGCCCTTGGAACCGGCCCCTCGGCGGCACAGCTCAAAGACGGAGAAGATGCTTCCTATGAAGCTGACCCCGGCCTGACCCACAGGCCTGCGGCTATTTTGACCCCTGTATGATCTCAGGAGCGGGCTCCCGGGCCCAGCCGCAGGGCCATGGGCAGGTTTTCCAACGTGAGCTGCCCGCGCTTGGCGTCTCTCTGCTCTGAGATCTCATTCTAACCACACTCAGCTGTCTAGAGGCTGGCCACTCAGAACAGCTCTGGCGCTGGCTGTGAGGCTCAGGAGAGATGCCCAGGGCGCCGGGAGGTCAGCTTCTCTCCAGGACCCGGCTCTCATACCTGGAGGCTTCCTTGAACCTCTCCAGATTATTTCTATGCTGCGCTGGTGACCATCTCTCATGGCTACCCCAAGATAGAACCGCTGTGTTAGATTTGTGCGTATCGGAGTCTGGGTTTTGGCAGGAGCCAGCCATTATTTTCCGTGGTGATTCCCAGAAATAAATGGTGTCGAGCTATCTTTCCGTGCAGACAGAGATTTTTTTCGAGTGGTATTTACTATTGGTGCATACATTTATTTATCTCCTCTTTCCCATGTGGCAGTAAATACCTCAAAGAAAAGAGCCGTGTCCGCTCCCTTCATTGTGACTGCCTACAAACCTCCGTAAACCGTGGGACGTGCCTTCGTGTGTTTCGTGACTGCTGGGCTGACTGTAGTAGCCTTTGTGGAAGGACCCGGGCTTTCATCAGCAGGTGGGGGAAGCTGTGCTGGTCACGTCATCGCCCGCGGTGGAAGGTTGTGTCCAGCCGTTAGCCAGGAGTCCTGTGTGTGTGTGTACATTTTAAATTTGTTCATTGCATATGAGATGTGCCCTATGCAGTATGAGTATATGTGTGACAGAGAGAGAGAGAGAGAGAGAGAGAGAGATCAAGAGAGATCGATCTTGGGGACTGTACCCAGGGGCGTTCTACCTCCAAACTACATGCCCAGCCTTTTGTGTGTGTGTGTGTGTGTGTGTGTGTGTGTGGTACTGGGGATTGAACCCAGGGGCACTCTGTCTCAGAGCTACACCCCCCCCCCCTATTTTTAATTCTTTATTTTGAAAAAAGGGCTCACTAAGTTGTGGAGGGTCTCACTAAGTAGCTGAGGCTGGCCTCGAACCCAGATCCTCCAGTCTCAGCCTCCCAAGTACTGGGATTACAAGCGTGCACCACCATACCCGGCTTTATTTTTTATTTTGAAACAGGGTCTTGCTATGTTGCTGAGAGTCTCGCTAAGTTACTAAAGCTGGTCTTGAGCCTGCAGTCCTTCTCTTAGGCTTCCAAGTACTGGGATTACAGGCATGTGCCACCATGCGTGGCCACTTTTTTTTTTTTTAATTTATTAAAAAAAAAATAAATCAGCTGGGCATGGTGACACATACCTGTAATCCCAGTACTTGGGAGGCTGAGACAAGAGAATTGCAGGTTCGGGACCAGCCTCAGCAACTTAATGAGACCCTATTTCAAAATAAAAATTAAAGCCAGGCATCGTGGAATTTTCTTATAATCCCAATACTTGGGAGGCTGAGACAGGAGGATTGCAGGTTTAAAAACAGCCTCAGCTACTTAGTAAGGCCTTCTGCAACTTAGTGAGACTCTCTTTCAAAATAAGGAATAAAAAATAGAACTAGGGGTATAGCTTGGAGGCACAACGCCCCTAGGTTCTATCCCCAGTACCGCAAAAAATATAAGTAAGGAAGGAAAGAAAGGAAGGAAGGCTAGGGTTGTAGCTTGGAGGCAGAATCTCCTTGGGTTCAATCCCCAGTGCCCCCCCCAAAAAAAATTAAATCTAAGATTGCTTCCTTCAGATTGAATCTCAGAGTATGTGTGTAAAAATAAAGCAGGAGCTGTTACTCAATCGGAATATATTAAAATATTAAATTTGAACTTGGATACATCAGGGACGGTCTTGGGGATGAAGAGCTTGGCTCTCTCTCAGCTCGCTGGCGGCCCATCACCCCAGGAGAACATCCTACCTCCAGCCTCCAGCCTCCAGCCTCCACCCATCTGGCTGTGGTGATGGGAGATGGGGGCTCGCCAAGGAACCAGGCCGATAGCACCAGCGTGCATGGTGGAATTATCAGGTTGTCTCCAGGCTGCCGAGCCACAGGAACTGCACCATTGCACCTCCAGTGCACCCGCGTGCTGGAGACCCAAGCGTAGTGCCGTGACATGGAAGGCGGCGGGGAGCAGTGTGTGCACCCTGGCTCTGCACCTGTCTCCTCCAGGCCGTGGACCTGTCGGCTGCAGGGAATAGTAGTTCCCGGCTCCGGGGGTTGTTCTCAGAAATAAGTGAGAACAAGAGTGGGAAACCCTTACACAGTGTTGGCACACAGGAGCACTCGGTGTGTGCTGGGCGAGGTGGAAAGAGCGCCCGGGAGAGCGGAGCCCAGTGACATGGAGAACTCCATGAGCAAGTCCCATTCTGCGGGTGGAGTGCAGCTTACCTTGGCCGTAGGCTTTATGTAGCCTGTTGTTATTGTTGTTTGCCTCTGAAGGCAGATCAATGAAACGCAGACACCTAGCGGGGCGTGGTGCCGCAAGTTTGTAATCTCAGTACTTGGGAGGCTGAGACTGGAGGATCACAGGTTCAAGAACAGCCTCAGCAAGTTAGTAAGACCCTATTTAAAAATAAAAAAAAAATAGGGGTGGGGGTATAGCTTGGAGGTAGAATGCACCTGGGTTTAAAGCCCAGCACCAGACACACACACACACACACACACACACACACACACACACACACACAGAGAAATGTAGATACCTGGCCTCCCATTCAAAAGCAGGAATGGGCATTGTAAGACTTGTGGGGAGAATGAGCTGTGATACACTTGAGACCTGCGGACGGGTTGCACTGTAGGCTTCTCTGCACACAGCATGAGGGGAAAGAGATAAATGCCCTACACTCAGTCTGCCTTCCTTCCTTCCTTCCTTCCTTCCTTCCTTCCTTCCTTCCTTCCCTCCCTCCCTCCCTCTCTCCCTCCCTCCCTCCTTCCACACTGGGGATTGAACTCGGGCATTCTACCTTTGAGCTACACTCCTGCCCTATTTTATTTTATTTTTTTAATTTTGAAGCAGGGTCTTGCTAGTTTGATGAGAGTCTCGCTGCTAACTGAGGCTGTCCTTGAACCTGGGATCCTCTTGTCTCAGGCCTCCCAAGTACTGGGATTACAGGCGTGCACCACCATGGCTGACTTTTTTTTTTTTTCTGTGGTACTGGGGATTGAACTCAGGGGCATTCTGCCTCCGAGCTACACCCCCAGCCCTATTTTTTATTCTTTATTTTGAAACAGGGTCTCACTAAGTTGTGGAGTGCCTCACTAGGTAGCTGAGGCTGGCCTCGAACACGGATCCTCCGGTCTCAGCCTCCCGAATGCTGGGATTACAAGTGTGCACCACCACGCCCCGCTCATGCCTGACTTTTACCTCTTTTTTCAAGAGGCATTTAGATGTCCTTTCTCCAACAAAGGATTCTTTTTTCTCCTGTGAAGACCGTAGAAATAATTGTTGGGCTTTGCTATGATGTTCGTAATTAAATCATATCATAAATAGAGCTCAGTCCTGGGAGGCCAGTCATCCTTTCAAATGCTGTTATTCTTTCTTCTATACAGTGTTCCTACCACTAGTCCTGACACCGGGAACACACAGGCAAAGGGTTTTCTTTTTTTTTTTCTTTTTTTGCAGTACTTGGGATTGAACTCAGGGGCATTCTACCTCCGAGCTATACCCCCAGCCCTAGTTTTTATTCTTTATTTTGAAACGGTCTCACTAAGTTGCAGATGCCTCACTAGGTAGCTGAGGCTGGCCGCGAACCCGGATCCTCCGGTCTCAGCCTCCCAAACGCTGGGATTATAACCGTGCGCCACCACGCCCGGCAAGGGTTTTCTCTTTAAGAAATTCATGCTGGGTGTGATGGTGCACACCTATAATTCCATACATGGGAGGTTGAGACAGGAGGATTGCGGGGTCGAAAACAGTCTCAGCAATTTAGCGAGACCCTCAGCAACTTAGTGAGACATTATTATTTTATTTATTTATTTATTTATTTATTTATTTATTTATTTATTTATTTTTCGGTACTGGGGATTGAACCCAGGGGCATTCTACCTCAGAACTACACCCCAAGTCCCATTTTTTATTCTTTATTTTGAAACAGGGTCTCACTAAGTAGCTGAGGCTGGCCGAGAACCTGCGATCCTCCTGTCTCAGCCTCTCAAGTACTGGGATTCCAAGAGTGCGCCACCACGCCTGGCTAAGACATTTTAAAAATCAAAAGGGGCCGGGGATGTAGCTCAGACGTAGAATACCCTTGCGTGTAATCCTCAGTACCACAAAAATAAAATAAAACCCAGGGCTTAAGGAGTAGAGAGCAGAAATCCAGCCACAGAGCTAGGGTCCAGGCTAGACTTCTGTTAGTGAGGAGGACCAGAAAATAGAGCTGGTTGGGGAACCCAGGTAAGAACCGCACACCCGCAAAGGCTTGTTCTCAGGTAACAGGACAGGGCCTGGTAAAGCCAGCAATAGAGTGACTCAGTTTCCTCGTGTGTGTGTGTGTGTGTGTGTGTGTGTGTGTGTGTGTGTGTGTATGTGTGTACGTAATGGGGATTGAACTCAGAGTAACTCCGTCTCTCAGCTATATACCCCCAGCCCCCCCTTTTTTTTGCGGTACTGGGGATCGAACTCAGGGGCATTCTACCTCCGAGCTATACCCCCAGCCCTATTTTGTATTCTTTATTTTGAAACAGGGTCTCACTAAGTTGTGGAGTGCCTCACTAAGTAGCTGAGGCTGGCCACGAACCCGGATCCTCTGGTCTCAGCCTCCCAAATGCTGGGATTACAAGCGCGCGCCACCACGCCCGGCTTTTTTTTTTTTTTTTTTATTAATTTTTAAATTTTGAAACAAGGTCTCACCAGGTTGCTGAAAGTCTTGCTTCCATTCCTGAGGCTGTCCTGGAACCTGTGATCCTCCTGTGTCAGCCTCCCAAGTACTGGGATCGCAGGCATGCGCCACCACTCCCAGCTCTCAGCTTCCTCTTGATAAAAGAACTGGGCCCAAGGCCAGTTGATCTTGTTAGGGGATGGGTGGGTTAAGTGAGCCCAGTTGGAAAGGTCATAGGGTCATGGGGGCCCAGAGCTAAGCCTCCCACTACAGCTAAAACCCAAGTAAGATGAATAGGGCCACTGTTACAAACAGAATCTCATAGTGGAGAAAATTAACACTCCAAGTTTGTGTCAGTTTGTGTGGGCTTTAGAGGCCATTACTAGCTTGCTAGAGTGACCAGTTCTGTGTGATTGTCTGTGGATGTGACGGTAGAGACAAAAGAAAGATTGCCTTTTTCTGTGTGTGTGTGTGTGTGTGTGTGTGTGTGTGTGTGTGTGTGTGTGGTACTGGGGATTGAACCCAGGGGCATTCTACCTCTGAGCTACACCCCCAGCCCTAGTTTTATTCTTTATTTTGAAACAGGGTCTCACTAAGTTGCGGAGGGCCTCAGTAAGTAGCTGAGGCTGGCTGGCTTTGAACCTGCGATCCTCCTGTCTCAGCCTTCCAAGTACTAGGATTACAAGTGTGTGCCACTATGCCCAGCTTCTTCTTCTTTTTTTTTTTAATGACCACACAAAAATAAGATTTCAAGATCATCTTTCCTGTAGACGCTTAGCAGCCGTGGTGTCAGGCACAGCCCTTGTGCTGGTCTTCCCAGGACACACAAGGCGGCTCTAGTCTCCACGGAACTTGTAGGATACGGTGCGATCGGGGTGTATCTTATGTCAGTGGGCCACAGAAGAAAAACCATCGACTTAGGGAAGGAGACAGTGTTTACGCCATGTCACCAAGGAAAGTAAAAGTGAAGAGAGGTCCGAGGAAGAAAAAACCGAAATGAAGGTGCATGGTTTGTTCTAGAAACAGCAGAAGCTCCTGGCTGGAGTTCAGGAACACAGTGGAAAATAAAACTGGAAAGACAGGCCTGGTGTTCAGAGGAAGAATTGAATGTTACTTCCCAATAGGAGGGGAGCCCCGGAAGGGTGTGAGACAGGGAAGTGGTGTGCAGAGGGAGGGAGTGTGACCCCAGCAGAAAGGCCAGTTCCAAGGGGAACCATGTGGAATTTGCCCGTTGACATTTCCCCTCAGAGAAGCCCCATGGGCAGGGGAGGGTCCTCTGGTGATAATTGAAAGGAGAAAGTCAGTCATGTTAGAACACACAGGTCAAAAGATTGTAGGAAAGCTTAGAATTTCCCCTACTGTATAGCAGAGAGAGAGAGAGAGTGAGAGATAGATAGAGAGAGAGAGAGAGAGAGAGTGAGTGTGTGTGTGTGTGTGTGTGTGTGTGTGTGACTGGGCATTGAATCTGGGGCATTCTACCTCTGAACCACACCCCCAGCCTTTTTTAAATTGAAACACAGTCTCTCTACGTTGCCGATGGCTCAAACCTGCCATCCTCCTATCTCAGCCTCTCAAGTACTAGGAGTACAGGCAGGTGCCACCATGCTGCCCAGCTTGTAGCCACAATTTATTTATTTATTTATTTATTTATTTGTTGCGGTACTGGGGATTGAACCCAGGGGCATTCTACTTCTGAGCTACACCCCCAGTCCTATTTTATTTTTTTTCTTTTGAAACAGGGTCTCACTAAGTTGCAGAAGGCCTCACTAAGTAGCTAAGGCTGGCAGCGAACCCAGATCCTCCGGTCTTAGCCTCCCAAGTACTGGGATTACAAGCGTGTGCCACCACGCCCGGCCACGATTTTTATAAAACCCCAAATGTTACCAAAGTATTTCTAACTGCTTTGGAGCTGGTCCCCAGAAAGCCCGTCTTTGGGTTACAGCGAGACTCCAGCTCGGCGCAGTTGTGCGTGGTCTTCACGTACGCGGCTCCCGGGGTCTCTCCAGTCCACTTGGCGGGTATTTGTTTGCCTTTGAGGCGGGAGTTAGTTCTGTCCCACTTTCTTCCCCTGACAGTAACTGCATTTCCCCTGGCCCCCCGAGGCCGCTTTCCCTCAACCGTTTCTTGTTGTTCTTACCCAAGACCCGGTATCTGCCAAAACAAATGTAGGCGAGTGATAAATGCAGGGAGGAATGTCTGTTGGACCACAGGAAATTTCCTGTTCAGGAAGAGATCTTGGGAACTTCCTGTGCAGGGGTGCATTGTGGGACTCCTGGCCGTGGGCCCTTGACCACAGCTGTAATTAACTAAAGGCGGCGGGGGAGGGGAGAGGAAGACGAGGAGACAGCTACCCACAGACGTTTGCCCCATAGCCCGAGGAGAGGACGGGCCGGGACGCATCTGAGTCTTTCAAGCGAACCATCTGGTTCATGCCTGACAAGGTCGCTGTGCCCAGGCCCCTTGGTTTCTTCCTACCTGTCACCGGCATCCCAGGTGCTTTGTTAGGGTGCAGAAAAAAGAAGCTCTCTCCTCTTTACTGGGTGGCTCTCCTGTCCCCCGGGCCCTGTAAGTCTCCGAGAAGGGCCCACAACTTGGAATCCTCTACTTAGCATCTGGACTGCTGGCTCCCGGGCTGGGGGTCTTGAACGTGGTCATCTTCTTCTGTCCCAAGTATGGCAGAGAAAGAAGGGAAGCTTCAGTTCCGTGGCACCCCCTCCCTTGATTCTGACAGCATTAAGGACATGCTACAAGATTTTAATGGAAAGCTAGGTTAATCAGTTTTTTGTTTTTTTTTTTTTCTGGAACTGGGGATTGAACACCCTCTGAACTACACCCCAGCCTGATTTTTTATTCTTTATTTGGAAACAGGGTCTCACTAAGTTGTGGAGGGCCTCACTAAGTAGCTGAGGCTGGCCATGAACCTGGATCCTCCAGTCTCAGCCTCCCAAGTACTGGGATTGCAAGCGTGCACCACCACGTCTGGCTTAATAAATCAATCAGGTTTCTAAAAGCACCCTGGAAGCCAGCAGCAGAGCCAGGCAGGGTTGTTCTGCAGTGCCCTTTGAGAGTGAAGTCTGTGTCGGGGCCTCAGGCCTCCCGTGTCCCCAAACAGGACTGTGAATTGTATACAGTGTCTCTCCTTCACGGCCACCCCTCCCTGGGTTTCATGGAATCCCCTCTAAAGACCAGGCTTGTGTTTGGGTTTCAGAACCAAAGTCCCAAGCTGGGCGTGGTGGCGCAAATTTGTAATCCCAGTGCTTGGGAGGCTGAGACAGGAGGATCGCAGGTTCGAGGCCAGTCTCAGCTACTTAGTGAGGCCCTGTTTCATACTAAAGAATAAAAAATAGGGCTGGGGGTGTAGAGGCAGAATGCCCCTGGGTTTGTTCCATCCCTAGTGCAGAAAAAAAAAAGAACCAAAGTCTCAGCTTGGTTACATGTCATAATCCATGTGACTCTGGGCTTCTCCGGCAGGACCAGGAGGCAGGAGTGACCATGTAAGGACTGAAAAATACCCCAGGCATTTTCTGGGTCACGTGGAAGTTTCCTGCCTCGTCCCCTGGTCCCCGGTGCTTCATCCGTCTCACCTGCCATCCCTGTCACCCTGTCCCGCATGCTCATCTCCCTGTGCAGTCCTAGGGCTGTGGTGAACATGAATTTATGTTCTGTTAGGGTGATTCCTGAGTCTCCATCACCTGCTAGGCACTGACTCCTGCGGGCCGGGCCTTGCTTGCCCTGTGGAATGTGCTTAGGGATATGCCCGTGAAGCTGAATTGAATTGATCTTAGGGGAGCTGGAGTTGGTGGCACACACTTGTAATCCCAGTACTTGGGAGGCTGAGACAGGAGGATTGCAGGTTCAAGGCCAGCCTCAGCTACTTAATGAGACCCTGTTTCCAAATAAAGAATTAAAAAATAGGACTAGGGGTGTAGTTTGGAGGTAGAATGCTCCTGGGTTCAACCCCAAGTACCCCCACCCTCAAAAAAAAAAAAAAAAAAAAAAAAGCAAACTACCCTCTGAGGTAGCATAATTACATCATGGTTTTACAAAGGAAAAAAAAAAAAAGTTTGGGCGAAAGAAAAAGTGAGCTGTTTTCCTAGAGAATGTGCCCCCACTTTTTGCTTTACAGGATCTAGCATCTGAATGTCAAGCATGCAAACAAAGAAACATAAATTAAATGAAAAAGAACAACAGAGAGATACTGCTCGGCTAACCGGTTTTTGTTTGTTTGTTTTTTGTTTTGTTTTCTTTAACCCAGCTGTTTGCCTTGAGAGGAAAAAGGCAAAATTTAAATTACAAAAAAAAAAAAGTGATTTGATTTAGGTAAAGAGGCTGCTCCTTAGCTGTAACTTAGGACAAGTAGATCTGTTTCCTCCATTTTAGAAATGTTTCCTTTCATTGGAAAAAAATAAAATTTGGGTTTTTTGTTTTTGTTTTTGTTTGTTCGTTTGTGGTACTGGGAATTAAACCCAAGGGCATTCTACCTCTGAGCTTTTTATTTATTTATTTTTTTAAATTTAATCTCAGCCCTTTTTATTTACTGATTGCGAAACAGTCTTGATAGGTTGTTGAGAGTCTTGCTTGGTTGCTGAGGTTGGCCTTGAACCAGTGATCTCAGCCTCCCAAGTACTAGGATTAGAGTGGTGCTCACCATGTTACCCAAGCTGGTCCCCGGCTCCCAGGGAGTCGTGCTGCCGCCTCGGCCTCCTGAGTAGCTGGGACTCCTGGCACAGGCCACCCTTCCCAGCTAAAGTCTTGTTTAATTAATCTTGAAGCCGGGTGTAGTGGCGCACACTTGGAATCCCAGTACTTGGGAGGCTGAGACAGGAGGAGCGCAGGTTCAAAGCCAGCCTTGGCAACTTAGCGAGGCTCTCAGCAACGTAGTGAGACCCTATTTACAAATAAGATATAAAATCAGGCTGGGGTTGTAGCTTGTAGCTTGGAGGTAGCATGCCTCTAGGTTCAATCCCCAGTATAAAAAAAAAAATTAATCTTGATATAACCAAAAAAAAATCCAAGTAATCAGAAGCCCCCATCCTCTAGTGAGCCCAAACACATCTTGCACTCTGCCCAGTTTGGATTTTCTAGACAAAGACTGGGGAATAGGACAATCCACCCAGGGCCATCTCTGCCTTGCGGCCCCATGATCTATCTCATTTAATTATCCAAAAGGTCAAGAGTGAAGGTCGAAGCTGGGCGTGGTGGCACACGCTTGTATTCCCAGTACTTGGGAGGCTGAGAGAGGGGGATCGCAGGTTCAAAGCCAGCCTCAGCTACTTAGTAAGGTTCTCAGCAACTTAGTGAGACTCTGTTTCCAAATAACATACAAAATAGGTGTAAGGGTATAGCCAGAGGTAGAATGTCCCTGGGTTCCATCCCCAATACCACAAAAAAGAAAGAAAGAAAAAAAAAAAGCGAAGGTGGACCAGCAGAACCTGCGCACACCTTCCCTCTCCGAGTCAGTCGGGCCTGGGCTAAATAAACGTGAACGCCTTTAGGTGCCGGTGAGCGAGCATCTTTCTGACGAACACAAGGCCCCTGGAAATCAAATAGCTTCCATACCCCCCACCCGATCGCTTGCTATGTGATCCAGCCCCCACCCCAGCCTGTCACAGGTCCCCCTCCCTCTGCAGTTTTGGGGGCGTGGGAGGGGGGTGAGGCACTCTTTGTTTTTGCAGTAAGGCCTTCCTAACAGGAAATTTCCTGTGTTGGAAACTCTGGGGAAACTTCCCGTCGGTTTGGCCACTGCAGGGGGCTGATAAGATGAACCACTTGAAACCTCCGGCCCCAGCGTGGGAGGGTGAGACCAGGCTGTGCACCGAGACCTCGCACTCTCCTGGTATTTTCTAGAAGCTTAAAGGCACAGCTGTGATCAGCAAGGCCTTTTGGAAGATTAGCCCCCGTGGTTAAATGCACAGCTTAGATTTTTAGTGATAGTGGCACCTATCTGGAGGGGCATACTGTTTGGGGTGCCTTAATAGGGCTCTGCAAATCACCTCACCTCACAGCCAGGTCTGAGCCTTCCTCCGTCATTTTAAAACATTCCAAAGATGGGCATGGTGGCCCACGCTTGTCATCCCAGTACTTTGGGAAGTTGAGACAGGAGGATGGCAGGTTCACAGCCAGCCTTAGCAACTTGGTGAGGCGCTCTGCGACTTAGTGAGATGCTGTTTCAAAATAAAAGGAAAAAATTGGGCTGGAGGTGTAATTTGGAAGTAGAATGTCCCTGGGTTCAATCCTTAGTACCTGAAAAACAAACATATTTCTAGCTGGGCGTGGTGGCGCACACTTGTAATCCCAGTACTAGGGAGGCTGAGACAGGAGGATCACAGGTTTGCAGCGAGCCTCAGCTACTTAGTGAGGCCCTCTGCAACTTAGTGAGAGCCTGCTTCAAAATAAAGAATGAAAAATAGGACTGGGGGTATAGCTCAGAGGTAGAATGCCCCTGGGCTCAATCCCCAGTACCACAAAAAAATTTTTTTAACTAATTAAAATTAATTAGGAATAGGTTAATTAATTAAAACAAAGCCTATTCCTAATGCCCTTCAGTGTTGCAGGTTTCTGAGGTCTACAAGTGTTTATTCCAGCTGTCACTTATGAGCTGGGGGTTTCTGACAGTGACCTTTGTCACTGTCACTGTCTGCAGTGGTGCTCACAGGAGCCCACGTGTGACCGTCCTGAGTGTGTAAAGGACAGCCAGTCTGAACCCACAGCACAAAATTCCCCAGTCGGCTTTAGGATCATTTGACCCAGGCTGGACCGCAGGTGGATAATTTGACTGATTGCCAGCACTGGGGCAAAGCTAATTATTCCTGAATCATCCCTTAAGGTTGAACTCTGCTTCAAGAGTCTCCAATGTTGGGAATTCTGTGGTTTCCCTCAGCAGCTCTTGTATCCCGGCTCATAGTTGAAAAGTGTGGTCTCCTAATTTGCCTCAGTTTCCCCGAGTGGCCTGTAAGCTCGTTACCGCTTGCCCTGCCCTCAGTGTAGAATAAGAATGACGGAGCCGGGCGTGGTGGTGCACGCTTGTAATCCCAGCATTTGGGAGGCTGAGACCAGAAGATCCGGGTTCTCGGCCTGCCTCAGCTACCTAGTGAGGCACTCTGCAACTTAGGGAGACTCGATTTCAAAATAAAGAATAAAAACTAGGGCTGGGGGTGTAGCTCGGAGGTAGAATGCCCCTGAGTTCAATCCCCAGTACCGCAAAAAAAAAAAAAAAGAATGACCGACCGCTTGTCTTCTGTTTCTGGATAGGCAGATGGTGGCTCCAATGAGGTCTTTTAAAGGCTTCATTTGCCCCCAAGCCAATTTCTATTAAAGTTTCTTTCTTTATTTTTTTTTTTTTTTTTTTTTTTTTTTTTT
>PVLC010036165.1:0-15944 GCA_004027655.1 Graphiurus murinus
TGTTACAGGAGAATTGAACACAGAGGCACTGTATTACTTAGCTACCTTCCCATCCCTTTGTGGTTTTTTTTTTTTTTTTTTATTTCCAGATGGTCTCACTAAGTTGCCCAGGCTGCCTTCAACTTGTGATCCTCTTGCCTCAGCCTCCTAAGTAGCTGGGATTACAGGTATGCTCCACTGCCTGACTAGTTTTCAGGGATTTTGAGAGCTGTTTGATGTGACATCAGTAGATGGAGACTGGTCAGCAAATTCTACAAAAAGATTTTTATTTTTTTCTTGAAGTCGTTAAACACTTACCAGCAACCCAGCAGGTACTGGGTAGAGTCTTTCACAGAATCAAGTTTTAGTAATAAGGATAAATTAATCCTAGAACAAAATCAGCTCTGGGCTCACCCTAACAAAGCTTAAAAACAAACCTCAAAGGATCACACTAATCTATAAGTGACTGACTTCAATTAAGGTCCAATACTTTTGAAGTGATACAACAAAGATAGCTTTTAATACCGTAGCATTCATAATATGAAAAGCCTTAAATACCTTTAATTCATTTTCAGAAACCTGTCCAAACAAAAAGCAAAAACATAAAATACAATAAAACCCCAAACCCAGGGGATTTAACCGAATTTCACAAAACATTTAAAAACAAAATAAAACCAAGTCTACACCAACTTTTGCAGCAAAGAGAAAAGGAAGAAATACTTTCTAATTCAAAATTCTATGGACCAGTGTTACCTTGCTATCAAAACTCAACAAAGACATTGTAAGAAAATGAAGCTATGGGCCAATATCCCTCCTCAATACAGATATAAAATCCTCAAGGAAATATTAGCAAGTCACATCCACCAATATAAGGCTAGTAATACATCATGACCAGGAAGTGTAGTTTATCCCAGGATGGCAATGTATTGGGGGTGGGGGTACTAGGGATTTAATCCAGAGGTATTCTATCTCTGAGGTAATACCTTCAGCCCGTTTGATTTTCATATTTTGTGTGGTTTTTTTTTTTGTCTGTTTGTTTTTTGTTTTGTTTTGTTTTGTTGTGGTATTGAGGATTGAACTCAGGGACATTCTACCTCCGAACTACACCCTGAGCCCTATTTTTTATTCTTTATTTTGAAACAGGGTCTCACTAAGTTGTGAGTGCCTCACTAGGTAGCTGAGGCTGGCCGTGAACCTGAATCCTCTGGTCTCAGCCTCCCAAATGCTGGGATTACAAGTGTGTGCCACCACACCTGGCTCTATTTTTCATATTTTGAAACAGGGTCTCACTAAGTTGTAGAGGGCCTTGCTAAGTTGCTGAGGCTGACTTTGAAGATGTAATCCTCCTGTCTCAGCCTTCCAAGTATGGGGATAGGAATTATAGGTGTGTGCAACCACACCCAGCTCCAATGTTGTTTTACCATTTGAAAACCAATCTATATAATTCACCATATTAACTCATCAATAAAAAAAAGTCAGGCATATTTCTTTTTATGTATTTATTTATTTATTTTTCTAATAATTGGTGCATTGTAATCTTTGTTAGGTACAAGCTGATAAAGGCATATATGCACACATTTCTCATTTAACTCCTTCCCCAATTCCCACCCCACTCCCTCCCCTTCCATCCTTCTCAAGTTCAGTTTAGTGATTGACCTTGATATATTTGTGAAAGTACATCATGTGCATTAGGGTGTCCCCCCTGCCCGACCATTCCCTTCAGTTAAGTCAACTTATTTGCTTACCAAGGGTTTCTCCTTTTTCATCTGGAGACCCTCTTATCCATATATTAGGTAGAACACATAGGCATAATATTTCATACCATATAATTTCATTTATGTGGTATTCTAGAAAAGGCAAAATTTTTAATAGCCAGAAGCAAATCAGTGGTTGCCTGGGGTACAGGAAGGGGGCTGATGCACAGGGCCATGAAGAAAGTTGAAGAAATTCTGGGGTTACCAGAAATGTTATGTTTCTTGAGAGTGGAAGTAGATATGTGACATTTGTCAAAATTTATTAAGCTGCACACTTAAAATGGGTGATTTTCATTGAATGTACTCGATAGTCCAATAAAGCTGATTTAAAAAGGGGTTGAGTCCAAATCAGCAAGTGCCCTCACAGCAAAAGTGGCTTCCATAACCTTCTTATTTCCCTGGGTCCTCTTGTGACCCTCCCTTTCTAGCCTAGTAAGACGGTAGTCAATGTCAGCTTTGTACATCTGAGCAAATGCCCTCGTCTGCCACCACCAGAGGAGCATCCCTCCATGTTTCTCAATGGGGGGCTCAGAGGAGGTCAAGCAGGGCCTTCTAAGCTCCTCAGCAGAGTGGTGGGAGGAGAGGGGTCAGCCTTGGTGTGAGTTCTCTCCTTCCTTCCCTTCTTTCAGCATATAGGTAAATATTTAAGGCTGGGCCTCCTGAATCACTATCTTTGGTTCAATCCAGACACGCTCATCCATTTACCAGTGATGATAAATAGGTTGTGAACTGGACTAGGAGTCAAACAACTCGATTTTTAGAATTGGCTCTATATAGGACTGAAGATGTGAATGAGTTGCCTTACCTCTCCTGGCTTCAGTATCATTCTCCATAAAATTAAGATGGCTGATGCCAACAGTGCTTCCAGTGAATTCCGATGATTCCTTACTGTGATGGTTAGACCTAGAATGACCCCTGACGAGCTCGTGTACTAATGATCAGAATTGATGCAATCAAGCCATGAGGGTTGTCATCTCACCAGTGGATAGATCCATTGTAATGGACTTACTGGGTGGTCACCTAGGCACGAGGGGCGTGGCTGGAGAAGGTGGGCCCCTGGGGGTGTGGCCTTAGGGACTGAGCTTTTGTCTTTGAATCCCCTTGCTTGCTGGCTCTCTTCTGCTTCCAGCCTCCGTGATGTGACAGCAGACCCCTTGCTTTCCCCCTCTCTCTTTTTCCCACCACCATGCCTTGAGCTTCACAGATGCTAGCCTCACATGGACAGAACCTGAAATCTCCAAAATATGAGCAAATACATCTTCCTTCCTCTAAGTTGTGTGGTCAGTTGTTTTGGATTATAGCAGCAAGAAATGTTGACTCAGATAGTTACTTTCCAGAAGAAAGACTCCCATACAAACACTCCTCTTCTGTCATATCCTTACCTAGCATTGTTCATCTGCTTTCTGTTTGTAACTTCAAACATTGTGTTTATATTTTAATCTCATTTACATTTGGTTCAGTAGATTTCAAATTCATAACACTGTGTCCTTCCAGTGTTCAGTTCTCTTGATTTCTTAGTTTTCCAGAATGTAATTAAGGAGCCAAGGACCAGGAAATAATCTTGAAAAGGAGGGAAGGGGCCATGGGGTGTCTCCTCACCATTCTGAGCATATTTCTAAAAGAAGAAACCCATAGACTTACTTAGGGTTAATCTTTTGGACATTTTACATCCAAACCTAATAAAACAAACCCCTTTGTTCTCAAGTCCATTATAGATAATTATCAGCAAATTAAAAGGTACATTGACAAACCAATTACAAAAGAGGAGACAGAAGAACCATAAAATTCAGGCACAGTGAAATTCAAATGGTTCTGATGTAGAAAATAAATTACCCTATACATGTACTTCAATGGGTCCTCAAGGAGGTACTGTATTTTGCTGATTTACATTAATGTTATATCATGCTGTACAGGACAACCTATCCAGAAAACTCCACTCTTGAGAATGACCTAGGCTTTGGCAATTTTGGAAAGCTCATATTTTTCATAGCATATTTTATTTAGTAGCTATTTCATATGTGTACACATTATGTTCTCAACTACACCAAAGCTCGTGGAGGAGAAGGTCAGGTCATATTTTTCTATGCAATTCCATTTCCATCTCTACCACAAGGCCAAGACTGCACCCCCACAGGAGAGCAGTTTAGGTTAATGACCAAAATGCCTAGGACTCATAGCTGGTGCTCAACAAAAGTCAGCAAATGCATAAATGTTGTGTCATTCCAGAGGTAGTTGAATTATCTTTATTTTATTTTATACATTTATTGTTGCATTATGGTTTCACATCATACTGTACAGTAATAGTGACATACATGCTCACAGCACTTGGTGAGGGGTAGTTGAATTACTAGTGACATAGGAATCCCTGTGTCATTGTCTTCTTCTCCTTCTTCTTCTTCTTCTTCTTCTTCTTCTTCTTCTTCTTCTTCCTCTTTGTCTTTTCTAATTCTTGTATAGAAATGTGTTTATTAACACCCCTAATATCCATGTCATTATTATTATAATATAGTATTACTGGTTACATAAAGTAACTGCCAATATAACTTAAGGATTTATATCCATCCTCCTAACTTAAGATTTTGAAACCATAATTGTCACAATCTGATTGTTGATCAACTTGGATTGTTAATTTATTAAATAGTCTTTGTAGGTACAGCAGAAATGTCACTATTAATCTTGTTATATATTCAAATTCTTATTAATGCTGAAATGCTACCAAAATGTGTAATATTTTAAAGTTACCTCTGCTGAAAACTTCTGTTTCTCAGCATTTTCAACTATAATAATGTTGACTCTTAGTCATGCAAAATGTACTTCACATAATACTAAAAAAGAAGAAATTAAAAATAAAATATTTTTTAAAATCACATGAAAATAATAATGACAGAGACAAAAAGCAAAAGTTTTTCTCCATTATGGTTTTCTATGTTTTAAATCAACTTTCCAAATGTCAAACTTTGCAAGCCGGGCGTGGTGGCACATGCTTGTGACCCCAGTACCTGGGAGGCTGAGACAGGAGGATCTGGGTTCACGGCCAGCCTCAGCTACTTAGTGAGGCTCTCTACAACTTAGTGAGACCCTGTTTCAAAAATAAAGAACAAAAAATAGGGTTGGGGGTGTAGCTCAGAGGTAGAATGTCCCTGGGTTCAATCCCCAGTACTGCAAAAAAAAAAAAAGTCAAACTTTATCAAAAGTTGATGGCAATTAACTAAAGTCATACTATTTCTAATTTCCATTAATGAAATAAATGCAGATGTCTATTTCTTTAAATACTGCTTAAAAACAAACATTATCCCCAAGCACAAAGGCTTGTATAGATGTAACAGACAGGGGAAGAAGCCCTGTGTCTTCTTCTAAACTGTACTAATGATTGGATGCCATCCTTCTTCTCAGAGAAATTTACTAGTCATTCTCTCTATATAATTAAAACAATCTCCAAAATCCCACAAATTCCTCCAAATTTTCCTGCAAAGATCTGCCAGTTTCTCTCCAATCCCATGAAGAATGAATCCCAAACTCCCACAGTCTTTATCTCTATTCTCAAATGTTCTCACCTCCCACACTCAAAATTTCTCTAATCTCTGACTCATGTGTGTCATGAATCATTTACAGTTTGGGTTCAATATTTGCATTTGATTGTCTCTTTTCTTGTTCGGTGTTCACATCCACATGGCTGTTTTAGATTACATATTTTTAGTGTGTTGGTAGAATATGTCTTTGCAAGTATTTTCTACAGCATCCTATGAACAATTAGGTGCTTAAAATACCTTAAGAAATGTGAATTAGGGATTTAAGGATACAAACACTTTCAAAGGAATGTTTTTGTTGGATGCTTTCCAACATCAAAACATTTTAAAATGGAAAAAGGAGTGTATTAATTTGCAATTGACTCTAAAATTGTGGAAAAGTACCTCCTACACAGATAATATGGGGCTGCGAGCTAGGTGGTACCAAGGAAATAGAATTCAACAGTAACATAAGCATTTCACCCAATTAGTTTGTTTTAGTATAAATTGATATAAATAGAACACTTTTTGTTATCCTAGGGGAAAAAAACTAGAAAAAAATTATCCATATTCCCACCACTCTGACAAGATATTTGTCTATACATTAGAAGGGTAAGTTAGATGTAGCATCTGGGTAGAAAATATAGTCCCTTGCCAGGCGTGGTGGTGCACACTTGTAATCCCAGTTTGGGGAAGGCTGAAACAGGAGGATCACAGGTTTGTGGCCAGCCTCAGCAACTTAGGCCTTCCGCAACTTAAGTGAGTAGCTTTTTCAAAATAAGAAGTAAAATAGGGCTGGGGATGTAGCTCAGAGGTAGAATGTCCCTGGGTTCAACCCTTAGGGAAGAGAAAGAAGAAAGGAAGGAAGGAAGGAAGGAAGGAAGGAAGGAAGGAAGGAAGGAAGGGAAGGAAGGAGGGAGAGAAACACAGTCTCCAACCTGAATGACTTTTAAATCCTGGTGGGAGGAAATAAGAGCCACCCACATGAAGTAGTTACAAAACAAAGCAAGACCATGTATAACCAAGTGTCAGATGGAGCATTTACAAAGAAAAAAATGCAGCCCATGGGATATTCACCTCCAAGTATGCCTCAAGACATTACACCAAAAGCGTGGGGAAATGTCCAAAATCCCAAATCCCAGTTACTTTCTGTGATAACAGATTGTCATAAAAGGACAAGACTAACCCTTTTCTGCTCCCTGGCTTCCTGTCTCGTCATGTGGTTTCTGCACATGGCAGCCAGGAGACTCTCACCAGAGATCAAACAGCTAGGGCTGCCTGAATAGACATTCAACCTCCTAGACTGTGAGTCAAAAAACCTCTTCCCTTTATAAAGTACCCAGCTTCAGGTATTTTGCTGTAACAATGAAACGTGGTCTAATACACCATAGGACTACCACTTCATCTTAACCATCTCAATTTAAGGAGTATGGCAATAATGTGCTTCAGATCCTAAGGCCTAGAATGGAAGAAAGGGAAGGTATTGCAGGTTTTATTTGGTCTATCCATCAAAGAAATTCTCTTCATCCAGGTGTTCAAGCCATGAAGTTATGCAAGGAAGCCACAATGTTTTGAATAAGAAATGTTCACTGAACGAATTACCACTTAACAACTAGTTCCTTCTCAAACATCCCGCCTCATTCAGCACTGATGTTCAGATTCGCCCTTTGTGTCAACATCTTTGTTGACCAGTCCTTTCCCCATCTTTATAAACATTAACACAACGTACTGGTTTCAAACTAAAATAAAACTCTTACTGAAAGAATCCCCAGTCAATCGCATTGATGTTGAAAGACTTTCCATCATGTGCAAAGTTGTTGGTAAATCAAGAGTTGTTAGAAATAAAACAGTTATTGGAAACAGAGAAAATGGCAAGGATAGCAACATAAGTTTCTTTGAAAAAGAATGGTCTGTATATCCGTAAATTAAGAGAGGTTCTTGGAAAAAGTGGTGAAGCTATTGAATAGTTTTTCAACAATGATCATCTTTGTAATATGAAACTCAAACAAGAAGTGGAGGCCAGTGTATACTTTTGCTAGAAAAAAAATCAAACACCTCAAATGACTGAATATGTATGTTATTCTTTGTTTATTTTAAGAATAAGGAAGTTTAATTTAAATATATGTTATATACAAAAATTTAAAAAACCTTTTATTCAAATATAGTCTTCATCACTTTTAAATTGGGACATGTGTTCCCAATTTAAAGTAAATTTTATATCCAATGATGAAGACCACCTGTAATTGTAGAGACAAAGGACTGAGAACCATAAAAAAACAGCAGCCTTTCCTTCTTGGCACTAGGGATTGAATTCAAGAGGAGTCTACCTCTGAGCTATATCCAGAGGTGTTTTTATTTTTTTATTTTTGAAACAGGGTCTCTCTAAGTTGCTAAGTGTCTTAAAGAGTTGCTGAGGCTGGCCTCCAACCTATAATCCTCTTGTGTCAGCCTCCCAAGTACTGGGATTATAGGCATGCACCACCATGCCCAGAAAATAGCAGCTTTTCTAAGGTCATACATCTAGCAGTGGCAAAAATAAGTCACTTAACACTCGTACCAAACAGAGATTGCTAATCTCTGTGCAAAGAGGAAACACATTTGCCTTGCACTTAACGCGGCTTTTCAGTCAAGGTAAGAATTTGATGGCAGGAGAAGAAAAAGACACTGAGGGAAGATCTTATGGAAGATCAAATAAAATTTGTTTTCCCTTCACTTTAGCTAAAGAAATGACATGTCTAAAACTGATCCTAATCCCAAATGTACATTCCAGGGATAAGACTTGCCCATTTTTAAGTGTGTTCTGGTACAATTAAGAGATACACTTAAGATAGGGATTAATTTTAATTATTCTGCATAGGATTCTTTTCTGAAGAGAGAGTACACAGAGGAAACTATAACACTCCCCAGAACTATTGTGCCTACTGCCTGGCTTTGTCCAGCAAGTAATGATACAGGTCTACCAGGTGTCCCAAGGTATCATGAATTGAACCATTGTGTCCCCCTCAGATCTCTCTGTTGAAGCTCTAACCTTGCAATGTGATTGTAATTGGAGATGAGATCTCTGAGAGGTGAGTAGGTTTAGATGAGGTGATGAGGGTGAGGCCCGTGTCATGGTTTAGATATAGAAGGTCCCCTGAAGATCTCATGGGTTAATAGGGTTCAGAGTTGACATAATTAAGTCATGAGGGTTGTAATCTCATCAGTGAATAAATCCATTGTAACGAATTTACTGGGTGGTCACCTAGGCAGGTGGGTGTGGGTGGAGGAGGTCCCTGATGGTGTGGCCTTAAGGACTGTGCATGTGTCCTCGAATCCCCTTGCTTACTCTGTTTTCTGGCCTCCGTGATGTGAGAGCAGATCTTTCTCTCTCCTTCTCTCCCTCTCTCTTTCTTTTCTCGTACCGTGGACTAACCTCCACAGATCTGGCCTCACATGGACTGAACCTCTGAAATCTCCAGAACTATGAGCAAATAAATCTTCCTTCCTCTAAGTTGTGGTGGCCAGTTGTTTTGGATTATAGCAGCGAGAATGTTCACTGAAATACCTTGTTTTAGTCTCTTTATGCTTCTCTAACAAAATACTTGAGACTGGGTCATTTGTAAAGGTGGAAACTATTTTTCTTACAGTTCTAGGGATTGGGAAGTTTGAGATCACAGTGCCTGTGGTAAGGGTCCATGCTTCCGAGATGGCTTCCTGCACGCCGCATCCTCCAGAGCAATGGGATGCCATATCCTCACATGGCACAAGGTGGAAGGACAAAGGGAAAACTCCCTCCATCAAGCCCTCTTACATAGACACTCAATCTCACTCACAAGAGAAGAGCCTTCCATCTAAACACCTCCAAAAGGCCCATTGTGTCATACTGTCACATGGTAACACCTGATTTGAGAGAAGATGGTCACACCACACAAGTCCTAGCATGGAACACAGCCATCTATAAGACAGAGGAAGGGAAGCTTTACTAGGATCCACACCTGCCAGCACCTTGACCTTGGGCCTCCCAGCCTCCCAGCCTCTCAACCTCCAGAATTCTGAGAAGTAAATGTCTGTTGTCTAAGCCCCTAGTCCATAAGACTTTCTCATGGTAGCCTCAGCTGATGAGGACATAAGGTCTCTGTATTCATTGCAGCGTTTTCCACAGAAACACAACCGACAGGATATATGTGGATATACAGAAAGAGATCAATTATGAGGGAGTGGCTGGTGTGATGATGGAGGCCGAGATGTCCCTTGATCAGCCATCTGCAAGCTGGAGGCCCAAGAAAGGGATGCTGTGATTCTATTCCAATCAAAAGGCCTGAGACCAAGGGTGTAAGTCCCAGTCCAGGTCTGAAGGCCCAAGAACTGGGGTGGGGTGGGGGGGATGGAGTTAATCCTGGTCTGAGTTCAAAGGCCTGAGAACCAGGAGCACCAGTCTCCAAGAGCAGGATGTATCTCGAAATCATGGCCAGCTGTCAAGAATTCCAATTTACAAGGGCCACCAAAGTAGCATCAGAAATGTAACAAACTAGATAATAGCGTGATTGTTCATGTCCACACTTTTCTTTAGGATGGTATTAGAAGTGATCGGAAGTGAAACTCTGACAGGGTGCGGGGGAACTCCAAGGCTCCCTGTTCCAATAAGGGCACATGGCCGCTGACAAGGCCGGTCGGGGAATGCGGCTTGGAGAAGGGCTGGATGGTTGGGGTTGGTAAAGTGGCTGGAGGTACCCCCACTATCCCCTGATTCTGGTTTTCCTCTATGCAGCCACTAGCCACTTCCTTAGATAAATGTGGAAAACAGATTTAACACATAACTCTATAACACACAAGTGTACAACACACTTAACACACAAGTGTACAACTATTGCATGCTGGAGTGTGTGTGTGTGTGTGTGTGTGTGTGTGTGTGTGTGTATTGAAACATCAGAAGGTCAGCCTAAGTCATGTTCTCACTGGGAATCCAATGGTGTCCAGACACCCAAGGGAAGTTGCTCAAAGACTCATGGAGTTTGGCTCCCCGTTCCCAGGACCAGGACTCTTAAATCTTTCTGCAATAAGCGCCTCCCCTTTACTCACCTGGAAGAAAAAAAGATAAAAAGAGAACTCATCAGGGGCTGGGGGTGGTGAGACTGAGAATCAGTGTCAAGGAGAAATGGCAGAAGTGGGGGATGGGATCCTTTTAAATGTCGCACTCCAAGCTGCACTAGGCTTTGTAGTTCCATCCTGATTAAGTTTGCAAAGGTAGAAGGCAGTTTACACACTTGCTGGAAACGTGTTCCACGCCTGTTGGAACACAGAATAAAGGTATGATAAGACCACTGGAATGTAGAGACCAGGGGGGGAGCTCCTCATGATTGGGGTGGGGGGCACCATGGCAGGACTCTGGGGACGATGTCCCTGCAGAGACAGTGGAAGCTTCCTGGTGAGGTTCGGGCCACAGAGGAAGATGAGATGGCAAATCCAGATGACCATTCTTTTTTTTTTTTTTTTCTTGTAGTACTGGGGATTGAACTCAGGGGCATTCTACCTCCGTGCTATACCCCAAACCCTTTTTTTTTTTATTCTTTATTTTGAAACAGGGTCTCACTAAGTTACGGAGTGCCTCACTAAGTAGCTGAGGCTGGCCTCGAACCCGGATCCTCCGGTCTCAGCCTCCCAGATGCTGGGATTACAAGCACATGCCACCATGCCCAGCTCAGATGACCATTCTTGAACCCAGGAACTTCAAGGACCAAAGGAAAGAGTGAAGGATTGGAATGCCCCAAGTTTCAAGAGAAAAAAAATTAAGTGAAAGAAATACAGTTCTATTGCCAATAGTGCAGCTCTACTGTACACCCCAACACCAGATGGTTATCCTTGGGAAACATGGGTGTGCGTGCGCCTGTGACTGGATTTACGGAGTTCACCAAGAGGACACATCCACAGCTGAACAGCTGGAAATCTCACTGCGGACTGCTTGTATCTTGGGTGGTTTCCGAAGCAGCGCGAGAGAAGGAGCCAGCTGGCTTGGCATGGGAGTGTTTACCATTGAGGCTCGGGGGGAAATGGCACTGGCTTTTTTCTTCCTTTTATCCTGGAGTATCCTCCAGTCTTGATGGCATCTAAAATAGCCAGCCTGGTGCCCAAGTGAAAACAGAACCTTCAGGACAGCTTAGCAAATGGGCGGCGATGTGATCAGAGATTTCAAATACTAAGAAAAATTCCCAGGACCTAAATTTCGCCCATGCATGTGGCTGACAGATGCCTGAAATGCTACCATTACACCCCTACTCTTTTGGTCTTTATGAGTATGTTCGGCATTTTGGATTATTTTTCTGGAGAGAGAGTTACTTCTAGATGCACTGGAATTTAATTATTGAAACGGATACTGCATTCATCTGGCTCACAAGTGAGAGACCTAACTTTTTAGTTCAGTTATAGTTATATATTTTCTTGGTCTTCGAGAAGTTTTTGCTCTGGTTTTAGTTCCGCATTTTATTGCATTGGCTAGAACCGAGGAGGTTGGGCAGGCAAAGAATTAAATGTGCAAACAGGGATCTCATTTTAGAAAAGGAAACTCTTCCTTTCATGAGGCAAGAAGAAAAGACAAAAGAGTGTGATACAAAGCCAGGCGTGGTGGCGAACGCTTGTGATCCCAGTACTTGGGAGGCTGAGACAGGAGGATCTGTGTTCGAGGCCAGCCTCAGCTACTTAGTGAGCCTCTCTACAACTTAGTGAGATCCCATTTCAAAAATAAAGAATATAAATAAGAGATGTGTGCATGTATGCCTCTACCAGCATGTACCTCACAAAGTTGTATGGTTACATTGCACCAATTAAAAAAAAAAGAATAAAAAAAATCAGGCTAGGGGTATAGCTCGGAGGTGGAATGCCCCTGGGTTCAATCCCCAGTACCACACACACATGGACATCAGTGGAAGAGGGAGGTGAATGGATGTGCAAACTGTGTGTGTGTGTGTGTGTGTGTGTGTGTGTGTGTATGTGTGGTGTGCTGGGGATTGAACTCAGGGGCATTCTACCTTTGAGCTACATCCCTGGCCCTTTTTATTTGGGGTTTTGAAACAGGGTCTCACTAGGTAGCTGAGAGTCTTACTACATTGCTGAAGCTGCCCATGAACCTGTCCTCCAGTCTCAGCCTCCCAAGTAGTAGGATTACAGGAGTGGGCCACCATGCCTGGCTTGCAAGCTTCTCTTGCAAAGACTGAAAAGCAATGTGCCCTCTGGATAAGAACCAGGTTTTAAGATAAGAACGTGAAAGAATCACTGTGAAGAGGCTAGCGTGTGTTCTAAGAGGGCGCAGCAGCAATGTTTAGAGCAAAGGGAGAAACAGAAGCTTGGGTTATGCGAAGGAGTCTTCATGCATTGTGGACACAAGAGCAAAGGAGACAAGCCAGGGAAGCTTTCAGGGACCTGACCACAGATAACATGGCTGTGTGGCACGGACAGGTTAGTCATGGCAAAGTTTCTAAAAGGAGCAGTGCCGGAGTCCCCTGGTGCACGGGCAAGCGTGGGGCTGGAGAGAAGCTGCCAAGATGGGGCTTGGTTACTGCTCTAAGGTGTCCTAGTCCATGAGAACAGGTAACAACAAGCCCATCGTGTGTCACAAAACGCCGCAGTGTGAGGACTCCTGTGCCAGCCCAAATGGAGCAGCCTGCTACAGCCTATTTCTCCATTGATCACAACAAAAACTCTACAGGATACAAAAAACAACTACCTGGGGGCTCTGAAAAGGAAGTCATAGTAGTGGGCGGGGGAGGAGAGGCCAAGCTTAAAGGAGCACCGGAATGCTAGCGAGTCTCCTCTTTTTTCCCCTTCTTCCTTTCCTCCCTTCCTTCTGTCCTTTCTTCCTTCCTCCCTCCCTTCCTCCTTCTCTTTTCTCTTCTGTTCTCTCCTCTCCCTTCTCTTCTCTTCCCTTCTCTTCTCTTCTCCTCCTGCCTCCTTTGTCTCCTAGCTCTGACCTGAGGGTGGCCCAAGTTGCTTGACCTGCACGATGCAGTTGCACGCTCAGAAACGTCCTAGCTCAGGCTAGAGTAATGGGAAGAAGGCGCTCGTAGGCCAGACTGTGTGGGAGAAATTCCCCGTCTCTTTCTCTTTTCTCCCCTCCCTTTCTCTCCAGGCCCTGTCCCAAAGCCAGCCTGTCGCAGGCTGCACTGCCCCTGTAGTGACAGCAGCAGCTTGAACACCTAACACCTGGGAAGGAAACACCTGTCACCCCGACAGGAAGAACAAGTCTCAACCTCTCTTTTCTGATCTCTCCCCACTTTGTCCCTAGGGGGGCCCAGTCACTCGGAACCATGTGACATCATAGTAGGGGAGAGGGGCTAAAACTCTCAGAGAAACCCATACTTGAGGCCAGAGGAGTCAGGAAAAGAATCCACGGATCATTGTAGGGGAGAAAATCTGCAGAAAAGAGAATTGAGGAGGCAGACACCATAATTCCATTGCATGTGAGGAGCTTACCACTGAATTTCACATGACGGAACAGACCCAAAGAAATACAGCAAAGGCTGTCAGCACTGAACCACGATATGAATCACTGGGCACATCCAGGATGAACCCTGGGCAGTGCAGACATGGGACAGCCGCACATCGGCCAAAGGCTTTGAAAACTCACATTCAACCACGATCCACAGAAGGACCGGCATAATCAGCTGGATCCCTCCTGAAACAAAACTACACACTCACCAGAGGATTTTAATGGGATTCAGACTCTCACAATATAATATTCAAAGTATTGAAGATACCATCCAAAATTACTCAACATAGCCAGCCGTGGTGGCACAAATCTGAAATCCCAGTTCTTGGGAGGCTGAGACAGGAGGATTGCAGGTTGGAGGCCAGCCTCAGCAACTTAGCAAAATCCTCAACGTTTTAACAAGACCTTGTTTCAAAATAAAAACGGCTGGGTACGGTATAGCTCAGAGGTAGAATACCTCGGGGTTTAATCCCCAGTGTCAATTTTTTTTTTTAATATTTAAAAATTCACAAAGGCAGTTTGATTTTTTTTAAATAATCTTAGTGTGAACTCCTTCACAAAGTAAACTTGGTTAATATACCTGATATTTTTATTATTTATGTAAACAGGAATTTTGGATTTCATCTGTGTGTGTGTGTGTGTGTGTGTGTGTGTGTGTGTGTGTATGTGTGTGTTGCTAAGGATTGAACCCAGAGGCATACTACCTCTGAGCCACTCCTGCAACCCTTTAAAAATATATTTTTCTTGTGTTTTGATACAGGGTCTTGCTAGGTTGCTGAAAGTCTCACTAAGTTGCTGTGGCTAGTCTCGAACCTGCCACCCTCCTATAATCCCAACTCTGGTTACAGGTGTGTGCCACCATGCCCGGCTTCCTCATCTGTTTAAAATGAGATGCCATGACTGAACTAGAAAGAGTTGCAGTCCTCCCGTGCAGCTCCAGTTCCCAGGAAGAGCCACCGAGGACACCCAACACGCCCTGACTCAGTGGAAGGGATGCCGGGAGACAGAGCTGGGGACCTGTTCTCTTTTAGACGTGAAGCACGGAGGGTCCTGAGCCCCAACAAGCCAGATCATGGCCACATCCCTCCTCTCACCCTGCCAAGGTCAGAACACCTTGCTGTCAAAAGCAAACAGAGCCAGGAGAAGGAGGAAGTCACCTTTGTCTCCGCTTAGTGGTGTATGTCACAGATGCCACCTGCTCAGTGGGCCAGGTAAACTTCCCGCCCTTGTTCTTGGCTTTTTTCTCAGCCCCCAGTTAGCTCAGGTGCTCCGCCGGGCCAGGCCACACATCCTGGTCACATGTCCCCGGGGCCTCGCTTTCCCAAGCTGTTTCAGGTTCAGTAGGTCTTTCAAACACTCGCAGACAACGCCACCTTGACCCCTCCTAGGAAGGCGTTCCTCGCTTCTTCTCTTGGCAACTTCCTGAAAAAACAAGGGATGTCGAGTCTATTGTCACTAATCACTGAGCGTGCTAAATGCCCAAGGGAGTTCCTCGGCAATCAGCCCCGTGTGGGTCCTGCTACAAACACAAGTCTCCTTTTGCAAAGGTTCGAACGAATCCAATCCAGCTCCGGAGCCACATGCAGAGACGCACGCACACACTTGCCAATTCCTCCAGCTGCTAAACCCATGTTGGCACAGTGTTTTTTGTTTTTTTTTGGTTTGGTAAGCATTCTAATTGTCACAGGAGTCCTTAAAATGACCTGTGCTGCAATTCACCACAGCCAAATTATGGAACCAATCTAGGTATCCATCAACAGATGAGTGGATTTCAAAATTATGGGATATATACACAGTGGAATTATTTTTGGGTGTGTGTGTGTGTGTGTGTGTGTGTGTGTGTGTGTGTGTGTGTGTGCGCTAGGGATTAAACCCAGAGGCATTGTATCTCTGAGCTACACCTCCAGCCCTATTTTATTTTTTATTTTGAAACAGAGTCTCACTGTGTGAGGCTGGCTGCCAACATGAGATCCTCCTGTCTCAGCCTCCCAAGTACTGGGATTATAATCTTGTACCACCATGCCAGGCTCACAGAATGGGTTTCTACTCAGCAATAAAGGAGAACAAAATAAGGCCGAGCATGGTGGCGCATGCTTGTAATCCCAGCATTTGGGAGGCTGAGACCAGAGGATCCGGGTTCGGGGCCAGCCTCAGCTACCTAGTGAGGCATTCCGCAACTTAGTGAGACCCTGTTTCAAAAAATAAAGAATAAAAAATAGGGCTGGGGGTGTAGCTTGGAGGTAGAAT
>PVLC010036166.1:0-15816 GCA_004027655.1 Graphiurus murinus
AAAAGTATATATAATATGAAATTTACCTTTTTAGCCATTTTTAAGTGGCATTAAGTAATTTAATATTATGTAACCGTCACCATTCATCTCCAGAATTTTTTCAACATCCTAAACTGAAACTCCCCAGTAAACAGTAACTCTCAGATGCTTCCTCCCCCCAGCCACTATAACTTTCTGTCTTTATGAATTTGACTCCTCTATGTACTTGACATAAATGGAATCATACAATATTTGTTCTTTTATATCTGACTTATTTCACTATCATTGTAATGTCTTCAAGGTTCATTTATATTGTACTATGTATCAGAATTACTTTCCAAGGTTAAATAATATTACACTGCATGTATATACCATATTTTATTTATAATTCCTAATGGATATTTGGGTTATTTCTATCAATTGACTACTGTGAATAATGCTGATTTGAGTATGGTTTTACAAATATTTGTTCAAGCCCCTACTGTCAGTTATTTGGATATACTAAGAAGTGGAATTAATGGATCAAGTGGTAATTTCTGTTTAATTTTTTGAGGAACCACCATATTGTTTTCCCCAGCAACTATACTATTTTGTTCCCACCAGCAAAGAATAAGTGTTCTAATTTCTTCACATCCTCATTGACACTTGTTTTCTGTTTTGTGAATCATAGCCAGACTAATGGATGCAAAGTGGTATCTCATTTTGATTTGATTTTTTTTTTTTTTTTTTTTTTTTTTTTTTTTTTTTTTTTTTTTTTTTTTTTTTTTTTTTTTTTTTTTTTTGTGGTACTGGGGATTGAACTCAGGGGCATTCTACCTCCAAGTTATACCCCCAGCCCTATTTTTTATTCTTTATTTTGAAACCGAGTCTCACTAAGTTGCAGAGTGCCTCACTAGGTAGCTGAGGCTGGCCTCGAACCCGGATCCTCCGGTGTCAGCCTCCCAAATGCTGGGATTACAAGCGTGTGCCACCACACCCGGCTTCATTTTGATTTTGATTTTAATTTCCCTAATGATTAGTATTATTTAGCTTCACTGGCCATTTGTATACCTTCTTTTGGAGAAATGTCTATTGAAGTGTTTGCCCAGTTTTTTAATCAGCTTGTTTGGGGTTTTTTTGTTGTTGTTGAATTGTAGGCATTCTTTTTTTAAATTCTGGATACTAACCCCTTACTAGGTAAATGATTTGCAAAATCTTTCTCCCATTCCGTATGTTGCCTTTTGAACTATTGGTAATGTCCTTTAAAGCACAAAACTTTTTTAATTTTGATGAAGTCCAGTTTATCTATTTTTTCTTTTGTTGCCTGTCTCTGATGTCATATTTACGAAATCATTATCAAGAGCAGTATCATAAAGCTTTCCTATGGGAGAGCCTTTATCTCCGTGATGATGCTATGGCTCAGATAATCAAAAAGATTTAGGGACTCAGTCAGAAAATAGAAAAGCATACTATTTGAAGATGTAGCCTAACTAATGGAAGAACTTAGCCTCTCCAAACTTACAGGAAAGCTGCCTGTGTAGAATTAAGCAAATATGACAAACGGGTATCTCTGCCTGTTATTAATGACTTTAGTGATTCATCATAAATACTATGAAAAGCAAGTTGGATGGTAATTTGTTAGTGCTTTCCCCACACCATTCAGGTAATGGGCTTTGATTTTTAATGGCAAATAAAGGGCCAGGCGCACTGGTGCACACCTGTAATCCCAGTACTTGAGAAGATGAGACAGGAGGATCGCAGGTTTGAGGCCAGTGTGCAGTAACTTAGTGAGACCCTGTTTTAAAATAAAAAATAAGCCAGGCATCATGGCACACCCCTATAATCCCAGTTCTTGGGAGGCTGAGACACAAGAATTGCAAGAAAGTTCAAGGCCAGCCTCAGCAACTCAGCAAGACTCTGTTTGAAAATACAAAAGGGCTGTGATGTGGCTCAGAGGTAGAATGCCCCCCCTGGGTTCAATCCCTGGTACCAATAAATGAATGGATGGATGGATGGGTATAACTCAGTGGCTGAACATCTCTGGGTTCAGTCCCAAGTACCACCTTCAAAAAAAAAAAAAGCAAATAAAGTTTCATTATTATCTGAGAACCAGCTCCTGAACCTTCGTCATGCTACTTGATAATCTGCAATCATTGCCTGTCTAGCCCAGCACAACAAGTGCATCAATTGTGATGGCTTTGGCCACTGTAGTTTGGGTCCCTTTCACAGCACCTTCTCCAGCAGTTTGAGCTGGAAAGCAACAGTGAAGAAATCTTGGTCTTTCTACAGCCTCATCTCTGTATACAGTATGAAATCTTAGAAGCTGCCCAGCTGGCCATCGAGTCCTTAAATGGCATTCTGCTGGATGATATCTACATCAAGGTAAGGTGGCCAGAGAAAGCTGAAAACAGGCCCCTTTACTCATATATGGCCTAACATGGCTTCTGTGTACAGTGTCCCCAAGACATAGAAAACACCCTAGAGAGGCCCAGGCATAAGACTTTCTATTATGGAATGTGGAATGGTTATAGGATGTCTTCAGCCAAGTCTGGCATCTCCTGTCAGTGACCTAATAACAGTTTTCTTTTTTGTCCAAAAAAAGAAAAGACCCCAGTCTTTTTTTTTTTTTTTTTATTCCTTACTACTACTTAAGCCCCAAAAGGTCTATTCTGGATGATTCTTTGTGATTGCCCATTCCTTTAGTTTTCAGAGGGATCAAGTAGAGGTAACGAAGTTTCTTGTGCAAGTAAACAATTTCATTGAGTATGGAAAGAAGGGAACTAAAGAGCGTATATATGCATGTTTCTAATCATAGGTCCATGAGGCAGTCATCATCAGCCTCTACAGATTAGGAAGCTGCAAAATTAAGTTGCTGGTGTACAAAAGGCTTGAGAGTGAAAGTGGTAACTTTCCACCACTAATACCACCTTTCCTTGGTTAGGTACAGAGGCCTGTGACAGAGCTCACTCTTGATTGTGACAAACTTATTAAGGAACTGGAACGGGATTCTGAGAACCGAGATACTATTTACCTGGCTGGAGTGGGTGAAACCTTCAAAGAACACCTAATGCAGCATTCCAACCTCTTCCTTGGCCTGGACTCTGTGATCTTGCCTAAAGATCTTAAAAGTGGAAAGCAGAAAAAATACTGTTTTCTGAGTAAGTCCATACCACCAAATATAGCATGAAAGGAGGAGATTGGGGATGGTGATAACAGGAGGTCAGAGAAGGGGAAGGTTCACCAAAGAGCCCTCCTGGGGTAAACAAGAGCAGGAGCTCCTGATTCTATCCTTTCCTCAGGCCCCTAGCCAGGCTCCAGCTTATAAGGTTTCCTGGCCCTTAATAACAGAATATGGGGATATTCTTGCTTTCAGAATTCAAAACCTTTGACAATGCCCAGAGGGCCCTCAGCATTCTCACAGGCAAGGACTGGAAGCTGAGAGGCAGATACGCCCTAACCCCTAGGCACCTCCATGCATGGCTTAGGAGCTTACCAACTGAATCAAGAAGGCCCCCCGGGCTTCGTGTCGTACCTCCTCCCACAGAGAAGCAGGCCTTGCAGGTGAGTAGAGTGAATGAGTGTATTCTGAGGTCATAGGGGAAAGGCAACTACTCTGGACTTAGGTTTCTGGAGATTAGTCAAGATGGTTCTGCTCAAAGACACTTGATTCTTTGCTCTTTTTGCCCTGGCTTATCTGTGTCACTCTTCATCTTCCTCTAGTCCTGGTCACATCTGTTTTTCTCCCAGATCTCTCATACTTTGTCCCTTCCATACCTGCTAAAATCAGGTGTTTAGTCCTCCAGGTGGCTCTCCAAGGGACTTTGTGGGACCAAGGTGAGAAGTCAGAGAACTGGACAGTCTTCAGTGATCTTGTTGAAGGTTCCCAAAGTGGTATACACACAAGATAAATTTTGGTTGTCATAGAAGGACTTTTTTGTTTATTTTCACTTTTATAGTTATGGACTTATTTTTCTAACAGTCACTGAAGTATACAACAACACTGAACCTGAAATCTCATTAGTAGTATTACTTAGACAAAGATAAGAAAGAAATTGGCTCAGTTAAAGGGAAACATTACATCCACACTTAAGAGAAAATGGCTAAAGTTTGGAAAACCCTGTCCTAATCTCCCACACTTAGCAGATAGGAAGTAGAGGTAGGAGCTGGTGAGTGACTCACCCAAGGTCACAAAGATACTTAATGGCAGAGGCCAAACTAGAGGCCTCTAGGGGTCCCTGGAAGACCCATCTGGAGAAAAAGACAGAAGCTGTCTTCCCTTGAGGAGGCCCTAAACTACCTTGGAGGCTGGAAGTATGGGTTTCAGCTTCAACAATGGATTCTTTCAGAGCTTTTACTGGGATCCCATGGCCTTAGATCTTGAGGAAGTGTTGCAGCCCCTCCAAAAGTGAGCAGAAGGTATTTTGGCTAAGTGTTGACACATGGCTTTAATCCCAGACTCTGAAGCTGGACCACCCGAAGATAGTGGCCTGGCGCTGGGGCCGGAAGATTGGGAAACTCTACCACAGCCTGGGCCCAGGCACTCTTTGCCTCATCCTCCTGCCAGGAACCAAAAGGTAAGGACTGTGACAAATTTTCCCTCATGACTCTGGCCCTTGGACTTCAGCTGTTCTCAGAGAGAGGCCTTCTGTTAATGTCCAGGCACATAAGTACTTAAATGGGTCATCTCATAATTCTAAGAGATAGAAATTAGATTCCCATTTTATATTTATGTGGTATTATATCACTATACTTATAGGATAGCTCCTTGAGATAGCTTATCCCAGTTTAAAACCAGAGATCTTAGGTCCTGGAGCCCCTCTGGGATAAAAAAGTAGCTGCCTTAACCCCTTAAGGAAAAAGCTTGAGATGTCCTAAGAGAAGCCCCAGACTTAGGTGTAATCATGGCCCCCTCTCCCCACATATCAGGAGTGTGCTCTTGCCTCCCCTCACTTTCCCTCACTGCCCCATTATTTTCAAGAGATAGAGCCTATTTTGCTGATTCTAAGCCTAAAGAATACCGGAATAGGACTTTGGGTTCAGTTTCTCTTCTAAAATGAGGAATTTGAAGTAAATCAGTTGTTTTCAAGCTCTTGTAACTCTTTCTTTAAAGAAAAAAATGATGTTAAATCCTAAAGCATAAAGATGGGTGGTTCTGGAATGAGTGAATAGGTAGATAAGTGAATGAATGTATAGATTAGAGGAAGAAGAGAAAGAGGACAGGGTTTTGGGGGAGCAGATTCACATTGAATTGTATTATTTTTAGAGAAAAGAAAGAAAAGTCACTAAGATTGTGACATTCTAGAAGATGGTAGACTATAAATGGCAGAATATGAATACCTCAGAATTTGAATCCTAGATCAGAAATTTATTTCCTGTTGTAAAATCCTCACAACATGCATTTGAGAGCTGGCCACTGGTGGACAGTCTACTTGCTGGGCAGCTTTGAAAGAACTGCTTTCTCTGAGGTTTAAATTAGGGAGGGGGGCTTAAATCAATATACTTTATATAGGCTTGTGGGGAGGTTTACAGTAAGGGATTAAAAAGTGACCCAAAATTGCCATTAAAACTTTTTGATTAAGAGGAAAGGCTCTGGGAGATAGGTAGATTTGTCCTTAGACAGCTCCCCAGGGTACCATGTGTGGAGGTAGGAGTAGAGTAGTGGACTGGTCTTCATGTTTCCAGGTAGAATACTTATATTGCAATCCCCATTTTGTAGGTAAACTAAGTCAAGAGTGTCCCAGAGCATTCTCCTTCCAGAAGTCTGGATATTCCATGGAGGGCAAAGGCTTGAGAAGAAGTATCAGGGTCAGGGAGCAAAAAGACTCAGGTGTGGCTACAGCAAAGATCCCAAGATAAGTTTGACAAATCAGGAGAGTAAGTCACTGTAGAAGCAGCAAATCCTACAGTGAGAAAACCTGAATTCTTTTAAAAGTCACACTCTGATTTCTGTGGCCATATTGATCAAACCTGGTAGTAGTATGTATTTCCCCAAACTCTATCAGCTTGCTATGTGACTGACTTCTCGGGGCCTCATCTGTGCACCTTTCTCCATGATGTCAGTGGACACATGTGGGAAACCAAATACTCAGTAAAAAAGAAGCAAAGACAACAGGTTTCCTCAGCCAAGAGCTGACTTAGCTCTTAATCTTTACATTTCTGGCGGCTAGTGAAATTAATATTAGAAATATTAATAATTTCTATTAATAAGGGGCAAGTACTATGCTATCAACATTTGGTCAAAGGTATTAGAGTCCCTATTTAACAAAGAGAAAAAGTCTCAGCTTCAGCAACGTAAGGTCATACAACTAACAAGAACATAGAATTTGGACCCTAATGATATAATTACCCTCTTGCCCTCAAAGTTCCATTCCTTCATCCCCAAAAGGCTAGTGCTTGCCAGCATAAAGTCAGACATCAGGTGGAGACAGGTTATACATTTGTCTTTGCTTGTTTCTGTCTGAGGAAGAGCACCTCAGACCTCTAACCCAATTCTGTGAATATTCATGGCCATCTAACAGGCATTGAATGACTCAAGTCTGTATTAGAGTTTTTCAAACAAAGCTTGGTATATAGTATGTACTACAAAACAGTTTAAAATGAACAAAAGACTAACAATTTATAAGGACTCGGGAGACAGATTTTCATTTAAAATCCAGGTTTTGTCATTTTAAGTGGTTGTATGACTTGAGCAGGTTATATAATATCTATGAGTCTGTTTCTTTATTTGATAAATGGAGATAACATTGTACTTAACATCATCACTGAGCTCTTTAGAGAATTGAGACAAGTGTTTAGAACAGTCTTGCCGTGTAATAAATGCTCAGTGTATGTTGGCTACTGTTTTCTGTGGTTCTCACAAAAGCCCTGTGAGATAGTAATTTAAACATTTTAGAGTTTTATAGTTGAAAAAAATGAGTCTCAGTTGAGATGTGTCTTATACTCTAAGTTTGGGGCCAAGATTTGAATCAGGCCTCTGGGACTAGTCGGTGTTCTTTCCATCTTCAACAGGCAACTTTCTAAATCTGCCTGCGTCTCACCCTGCAGAACACACATACTCAAAAACTTACTTCCTCTAGCCTAGGAAGCTCAACCTTATTGTTGAAAACCTGTCTTCATTCATATCTCATTTATTGCAGCACTCATGGATCACTCTCTGGCCTAGGACTGATGGGAATAAAAGATGAAGAGGAAAGCACCACTCCCAGCATGAGTTTGTGAGTGTGCCCACCACTTCCCATGTGCCATTTCTTACCCTTCAGGGGCAATGGCAGAGAATGTGGTCAAGCTGCAGCATCTTCAGAGGCTGCTGGGCCTCTCCATCCAGTGACAGCTTTTGTTGAAAGTTGGGGTACCAGCTAAGGAGGCTAGTTCATTTATATGGCATGTACAAGTTTCCAGTAAATGCCTAAAGTTTAAGCATCTTAAGACAATATGAGGGAGGAAACCAGTTTTCTTTGTGTGCGTTTCTGTACATGGGTCCTCATTCCATGTTGGACAGCCATGAAGTGGTAAATAGATAAGGAAACCAGGAGGAGTGACATTTCTGTGGAGAAAGCACAGCCAGTTAATGCAGTTTATCAAAGTTGTAATAGCTGAAGCAAGTTTATGCAATAAACTGTTTTCTCAGTTGGCACGTTATAAAATTAAAAAGATACAGCAAACTGTAAATCTCAGACTTTGAGCTTTTTTACCAACCTTGGAAACCCAATTCCATGTTTAAAAATCCCCTTCCTCAGAATGTGACTGCAGTCCCACCCTTTACCAGTAGGTGCCTCCATCACACCAGCTTCTCCCCTGGGAATTGGAAACTTATAATTGGTAAAAGCCTGTGCTGTCCTTTTAAACCAACTCTCAAACTGGTAACATCCTGTATTGGGAAGGACAATGGGGCACAGGCACACAACTCCCAGACAAGTAGAGACATGAACTGTCCTCCAGAAACTGTAAGCTGATGTCATGTTTGTATCACACCAAAAAGCTTGCTCTGTACATTCAGACTATACACTTCCACTTCAAGGTTACTATTGCTGTGGAGTATTTTCACAACACGAAGGAGATCACAGGGTTATGACAGCGGCCTTCTAGGTAGCTGCTTTTAAAAAGTGTGCATGTTTCCCCAGAGTACCTAACTTTGAATCCTAGTTCATTATTTGTTGAACTTTAATGTTACGTAGCATCTCTGCTTGGGATAATGGTATTTATCTCATCTCTCATTGTTGTGAGATTATGCAGTCATAGTACTTTATAATTTTGAGTCCAGTTTCATAGGAAAACATGTACAAAGTTATGCACAGGCTTAGAACTAAACATAGATGGCTGTTTGCCAAAATGTTTACAGTATTTCTGACAGTGATACTGTCATTTTAGGTTTTACCAAATGTTTTTCTGTGTGTAGGCTGGACTTAAAAAAAAAATTCAAACCAGGGATGATGACACATGTCTATAATCCCAGTACTTGGGAGGCTAAGACATAAGAATCACAGATTCAAGGCCAGCCTCAACAATTTAGTGAGATCCTCAAGCAACTTAGCAAGACTGTTTCTAAAAAATAAAATAGGGTTGAAGGGTGTAGCTTGGCAGTAGAATGCCCCTGGGTCAGTCCACAGTAACACACAAACCACTTAGAAAAAAATCATTCTACTTAAAATTAACCATGAAGGTTGGGCATTTAGGGCGGTGTTTAATCCTTTAAATGTAACTTGTGTAAGACCTGGCCCTAAATGGTGTCAGTACTGAAGAGCTTGATTTGGGATCAGGACGCTGCCCTCTGTCAACTTGGAGCCCTCTGTCAGAAGAAACATTCTCTGCTGCCAGCTTCAGCTGCAAGACCCTAAGGACAACTTGAAATTGACAGTGTTTCTGGATCCCTTCCTGCCCAGCTGAGCTCCAAAGCTGTGGGAGCTCAGTTGATATTTACTGCTTGAAGTTCCTGACATGAGAGAAAATAAGTGCCTGCCTTGGACAAGAATGGGTTGGAACTTCAGCCCTGGTCCTGGGTCATCTTTGGAAAGTCACTTAATCTTGAGTCCATTTCCACAGCTGCATAAAATGAAGGAGTCTACTTTTAAGGATTGTTTGAGAATTCAAAGATATAGTTTATGGAAAATGACAGAATAGTGGACTATGTATGAATTATTTTCCTTGCTAAAGCTTCAGTTTCCTCACTTTTCAAATGAAATTAGTACCTACTTCATAGGGTTGTTATGAGGATTAAATTAGGAAAACCCAGAATAAGTGCTCTATAAATTGCAGGTATTATTTTACCTATCGTTTTCAAAATTCAGGAAGAGCAGATAAGTCTCTGAACCTGGGACATTCCCCTTGCACTCCAAACTAGCCAAAGTCTTTTCCTTCCGGATGGGTGTGGCTGGAGGTTTTCCCCAGGGCCCCAACTCCAGAACTCTGCAGAGATAGACCTAGACCACTAGGCCTCTGAGGCCTCAGTCTGCACACTCTGTTCTTTCGGCTGATGCTCCCACCTATTGGAAGCCAAAGCTGCCAACTTGGCCTCTTGCAAAACACACATTCCATTCATAAGTGCCGTTTGTGCATTTTTCCTCCCACACCCTTCTAGAAAGCCAAGGCAGCTGCTGGAGAAGCAGCATCTCATTGCGGGGGCAACTCCAAGGGTTTTTACAGAACTTTTTAGGTTGTGAACATGTTACTCCTATTTTCTGGCCTCCCTGCCCACAGTGGGGTAGTTTAGGGTGCTCAGCCATTGTCATTTTCATTTCTTTTGTCCTTTTCTTTGTAAACAGCCTCTTCCCTATATAAGTAGGACAGCCACTAATGGAAATTTAAAAATCCAGAAAAATTAAAATCACATCTAATCCTGCCACCTGAGTGCCAATATTTTACAAACTTCTATCAAACTTTGTCATTACTCAAAATCAGTTTTTAATGGCTGCATAATATTGTGTCATAATTTTGAAAACATTATTGACACCGAAGTTGTTCCCAAATGATGCTGCCAATTATATCCTTACATATACATACTTGGCAGATACTACTCTAAGTAAAGTCCCTAAAAGAAATTACTGGATTAAAGAGTATTAACACAAGGTTACTTTAACATCAGAAAGGTTTTACTGTTTGCCAGCATGGATATGAATCTTTGCCAATTTGGCAAGTGTTAAAAAAAAAAAAAACAGACTTTCATTATAGGTCTAATTCCTGTTTATTTGAATACTCTTTAGATTGGCATCCAACCTCTTTTTCCAGAAGCTTTTTGGCCAATAACTTTTTCCTCAGTGAGTTGTCCATATCCTTTGCCTGTTTTTCTGTTGAGAAACCAAGTACTTTTCCATACTGAATTTTAAGGGCTCCTTATGGATTAAGCATGGCAACCATTTGTCAATTACTGCAAATGTGTTCCTAGTTTGCTTTTTAAGGTATGTAAGTTTTATAAAGTTTTTTGTGTGATTTCTTCTATTTGCTTTAATGCCTAAAAAGTCCTGAATGAGCCAAAGATCAATTTATTATGCATTATCTTTGTTTTTGTAGTACTAGGGACTGAGCCCAGGGGTGCTCTACCACCCAGCCACACTCCACCCCTCTTTGAGACAGTCTCGCTGAGTTGCTGAGGTTAGGCTTTAATTTGACATCCTCTAGCCTCAGCCTCCTCAGTTGCTGGGATTACAGGCATGTGCCACTGCACCTGGTTCAGAGATCAATTTAAACATGAACTGGCAAGTTCATATATTTCTATTGATTTAGTCTTTATACTTTTACTCTTTTGGGAACTTATTTTCCTACATGGTAACTTTACTCAAGATTTAGGTAATTTTATCCAATTATCTATCATTACTTACCAAGTACAGGAAGATGCCTCCTTTATGTTTTCTTCTGTCTTGCATACACTCCTTTGTAGCTGTTTTAATATGCTACCAATTTCAGCAGCACCACCCAGGTAAGCAGAGGGCTCGCAGAGAGTCCCCATCAGAATGAATTACAAAACAACTAGTTAAGACACTTTGTGGCTGGCTGCACTACTACTACTGTGTTCCACTAGGACTTCGCTCCCCTTGAGGAGAGACTGAATCAAGGTCAGAACATTGCAAAGAATGTTAAACCCAAGTAGGTACTTTATGGACTTTTTGAGGCTCCTAAGGCATCCTCCAAAGTCCAAAGAAAGGAAAAGGAAGGGGCCAGTGCTGAAATGACTTCTATACTCTCTCTTGCTGGAAAAAGGCCATTCCACATGCAGTTAAGCTTATCTGGTGATGACGTGAAAGTTGCTTGCCCCCTATCTAATTGAAATTTGGATTTTAGCTATCTATAATTTGGACATTTGGAATAGTTCTAGGCTCTATACGAGCACCCAAACCACTAACCTCTACTTTCTTATTCCCCAATATGTAATGCTCTGGCTGGGCTCAGTAGGGCCAAATCACAGATGAAATAAAGTCAAGACACAACAGGAATAAATACAAGTTCTAGAAGAAAACTTTTTTTTTTTTGCACAGTACTGGGGATTGAGCCCATGGGCAGTCTACCTTGGAGCTACACCCCCAGGCCTGTTATTTATTCTTTATTTTGAAACGGTCTCACTAAGTTCCAGAGGGCCTCACTAGCTGAGGCTTGCCAGCCTCGGACCCGGATCCTCTGGTCTCAGCCTCCCAAGTACTGGGATTACAAGCGTGTGCCACCACGCCCGGCTAGAAGAAAACTTTTTAAGTGAAAAAGTCACCCCTTAGATTTCCTTCTAGCCCCTACATGATGCTGACCTTGGACATAAAGAAAAAAAAATCCCAACTCATTAGAAACCTCCTAGCTAGGGAATGTAGCTATGTGTCTCCTCAGCCCGTTGCAACTAAAAAGAAAAAGCACATCTAATCCTTACCACTGTACTTAATTTAGTTTTAGAAAATACCAACATGAGGCTGGGAATCAAAGTAATAAAATGGCTAATGCTGATAAGAGAGTCTCAAGATGAGTAAAAGGAAAACTTAAAGTTCACTATCTTGCCAAAGGTCACATGGCAGTGGCAAAACCAGGTCAGCTTGTCTACTTTGCCTTAATTACTGCAAAACTAATAGGTGTGGGGGGTAGAGGACATGCATTTAACAGTGCTCAGGGTTTTTTTACTCTTCATGGTAATTCAGTTAAGACTATTTAGGTAGTGGCTGTATGAGGACTCATTTGCTGTTTGTCTCCAAGTAGTGGGACCTCAAAGGTCAACCATTAAGCTTGATGCATGCTTGGGTCAATATCCATGTGTTTCTAGTCTTGAGATCCTGTATTATCTGGATTTTCCAAAGCATAAGAATTATTATCCAGTATGTTGGAAGAGGTTCCCGATGAGTAAACCTTACAGCAAAATAAAGTCACTCTGTTTTCTTTTGGTTTGGTTTTCACAGAAATATCAATACTCAGGTAAACAAATTTATTAAATCCACCAGCAGGTTACCTTCCAAGTTTAAAAAAAAAAAAAAACAGCAAAAGAAAATAATGTAGACATCAAAGACAAAACTGTAACAATAAAAATTATTCAAGGTGGCTTTTGGAGAGTGCAACAGTGCAGAGAACACAAACAAAAGTCTTAACTTTTGTTGAATTTGTACAACCTCAAGGAACAGACATGCTGGTCACAAACCAAGAGGGATCCACAAAGGTGGAAGGTCACATGAGCAATGGACTCATCACCTCAGCAGCTTTAAGGCAGGATATGTGTGGGACCAATTTATCCAAGCTCCATTTGCCTATTGCTTCAAATCCCCTCTTTGAAACTTAGAATGTCATTCGTTAGTGCAACAGGTAAGCACAATTAGTCACAGACTGTGAGGGCTGGGGATAAGGGTCAGAAGGAAGACACTGCTTCCAGAACATGTATCTGTATTGGTGTATGAGGGGACAGTAGCTGCTGAATGGCTTCCTTTGGCAATACCCAAGATTTGTGTTGAAAGTAGCAGGGAAAGATGGTGGGTGGCGGAAGCAGGTATCTGAGAGCAGACTAGGTTTCCAAGAAGAGAGGATTAGAGAGAACGTGTTGCGCCAGTACCTGAATCAGAAGCAGAACCGACAGTTACTGTAAGCTATTTGAACTGTCTTGGCTTCTGCAACCACTGCTTAAACATCAATTTATTTTGTCTTTCAAAAAGGAAGGGAAACCTGCCAATCCTTGCCAACCTACAGTCACAGTCCAGGTTAAACTGGATATATGCTATAATTATAGTTTACTATGGGAATCAATTCTGAAGGGGGTTGGAAGGAATCCCCTCTATATGACTCAGAAAAGAGACAGGGCTTAAGAGGAAGATTAATGTCACATTCCTCAAGTGAATCCTAATTAACACACATCAATAACTTTAATAGTCCTTTTAACTGTTTAAACAAAATACTGCTGGAGTCTTCCAAGGAAGATCTTTGTCAGTTATCAAAATGTTCAAGTCCACCAAGGAAGACCTTTGTCAGTTACTAAGACATCAAGTCATCATTAACCAAACAACACAAGAAAAATAGCAAAGCAAGCAACTAAAGGGGGGGGGGGGGATCCTAGCAGCATTCTTCTAGCCCTTATAATTGTATAATTTACCTTTGGGCTTTGCTGCACTGAAACCTCAGAAAATATGGCAAATCAAACAGTACAAAATGTAGATGTTTGTGTTGGGAAGCTTTTTAGATGTCTATCCCAGTAATTTCCCACCACTGTTTAGTACGGTTTGGCATAGTGTATAGTATATGAGGCCATCAAGTGAATTGTGGGGTCCTAACCCCCTGCAGCCTCCAGGCGTGACGACTGAATTCTGGCACCAGTCCCAGACCATCAGTACTATCTCAGACTAATACTATGTGGCTTAATCCTTGTTTCTTTATAAGAAGGCTGGTTTGTGTCTATCATTAACCAAAGTTTAATAGTGAAAACACTGCGGGATGTCTGTGAAACACTCCCTGGGTCTGTGAATTTGGTTGAAATTTGGGTCTTTGGCCAGGTCTAGGGTTTTTTTCTCTTCAGAAGGGTACCTATGGGTTCCTGGACAATGAGGGAAGTGCTACTGAGGCAACCAGCCAAGCATCATTACAGGAGATGAGGCTAAGAATGATACATTCAAATTTGGCAATTGCTAAACATCATAGCTCACAGACAAGCAATTTCCCAACACATACTCTGCTATAGTCACCCTCAGTTGCTGCAGATGTTCAAGATGGCACCCAAAACCCAACCTACTCCACACAGCCCTGGTGTCACAATGCTGAAGTGAGGGGTGCACTGGCTCACTTGAGGGCAAGCATTTGGCCTCCTCCACATAATTACTGCTCACTCACCCATTAAGCAGCAAACCTATTTCTAGGCTGAGAGGAAAAGGGGCTTTTTATTTCCCAGAAGTATAACTACAAACCCGATGTACGCTTCACCTTGGATCCCTCTGCTCTTCCTGTGGTCATGAAAGACTCATTCACTGGCCATGAGCTGCTGTAGAAACTTGGCTTGAATTCTTTGCTGAGCATCACAGAAGTCCCTCCCTGACTGCTCACTTTTCTGGCTTCTCAATAATGGATCACTAAAAATATAACCAAAGTGACTTCTGAACAGCTTTTTTGTGGGGACTTGGGAAGATGAATAGTCAATAAAATCCACTCACTGTAAGGAAACCTAATTCATGGAATGCAGGCTTATAGGTTGGGGAAAGGAATCTAGTTCTCAAGTCTCCAGCTGCCTCTTTTGCACACTTCTCTCCCATACTCCCATCTGATCTGGTATAGAACAAGCCTTACCTGACTACAGGTAGGAACAGCCTGTTCTTCCCCTCCCTCAACCTCTGTTCATTCCAGAATTGGGAAAAACTGAGAGTTGCAAACTGGCTGGTTTTGTGCATATATAATTATCTCACCATCATGTATGTTAACAATGGGCCAATAAAAATCAATAAAACAAAAAGGTCAAATTCCAAGTATGTCAATATCAATTTTAGAAAAGCTGACTGCCTAAACTCCCTCAATCAGTATCTCTGCAAAGATGAGAACCCAGAGCTGTAAAGCCACTACTCATAAAGGAACTCAAAACGTGATTCTTGCCCAGGCTGAGAAACATACCTGGAGTGGAGGTGGGGGGTTAATTAGGGAAGAAAACTCCAAATGTTTAATAGACAAACTCTCATTACCTCAAAGGTATAAGTATTTTTGTAAGTTTTTATTTAAAAGATTCCCTTTTTAATCTGTTCCAAAGTGTTGGAAGCTGAACTGTACAAGCTCCTGCCACCCACCCTTCCAGTACAGTTTCTTGAGGAGATATATATATATATATGAACATATATATATTCTTTTTTTTTAAATGGAAAAATAACAAGAGGACCCTCTACTGAAACCAGGTAGGACCAGAGTCAGCTCCTCAGGCCCTGGTGGCAGTTTGGCCAAAGCTGGCCGCATGGAGTGAGCGCATAGAGGAGTCTAGTACAGGCCCTCCTTCCTCTGAGGAAAGGGCTGGGCAAATTCATATTCTCTTGTAGTGAAATGGTCCAAATTCAGATACAAAAGCCTCCATTATGATGTTCCCTGGCACTCTCCTTATACTTTATATATTGAAGGCAACTCCCTCTATTATGGCCAGTTTTAGCAGGCAAAGAAACAAAGGAATATAGATACATATATGTGTATATATATATATTTTATATAGGTAAAATATATACATATTTTATATATGTATATATACATATTTGGGGGTAGGGGAAGGAAAGGAGGGTCATGTAAACCTAAACAGTCATCACATTACCCCAAATGAGCCTGACATTAACAAAAAGAGAATAAATAACTCCTAGGGGTTAAGTGACAACATGGGTGCAGCAAGAAGGGAAAGGGCACACGTTTAACTATTAAATACACTTTGATATTTGTTTGGCAGAGTTCAGGCCAGTCCCAGGC
>PVLC010036167.1:0-15915 GCA_004027655.1 Graphiurus murinus
AAACACTTTCTATGAAGCCAATATCACATTAATACCAAAGCCAAATAGAGACAGCTCAAGAAAAGAAAACTATAGGCCTATATCACTGATGAACCTAGATGCAAAACTGCTAAACAAAATACTAGCAATGCACATTCAAAACCACATCAAGAAAATTATCCATCACGACCAAGTCGGGTTCATCCCAGGAATGCAAGGACGGTTTAACATAAGAAAAACAATCCACGTAATTCACCATGTAAACAAACACGTGAATTTTAAAGAACACAATTTAACTGGTAACAAGGCCATGGTAGAAGCAGGGAGACAAGTGAAGAGGCCATTGCCATAATCTAACAAGAGGTGATGTGGTGGCTTGGACCAGAGTAATGGGGTGAGAAGTGGTCAGATTCTGCAAATAGCTTACAGGAAGGACAGGACTCATTGATGGACTGGCTATAGGGTGTGAAGAAAGAGGAATCAAGATGGCTCCATTTATTTTTTTACTTTCATTTTTTGGCCTGAGCAACTAGAAACATGAAGTTGACATGTATTGAGGTGGGGAAAACTACAGGAAGAGCAAATCTGGGTAGTGGGGTGCTGAGGTCAAGGAGCTCAGTTTGGGACATGTTGAGTTTTAGATGCCTATTAAGTATCCAAGTGGAAGTTTCAAGAACCTAGTTGGAATTTAGGAGAGAGAGCAAGGTTTACTGACATATAAAATTTTTTTCTCAGCCGGGCGTGGTGGCGCACGCTTGTAATCCTAGCATTCGGGAGGCTGAGACCAGAGGATCCGGGTTCACAGCCAGCCTCAGCTACCTAGTGAGGCACGCCGCAACTTAGTGAGACTCGGTTTCAAAATAAAGAATAAAAAAAAAAAAAATAGGGCTGGAGGTGTAGCCCGGAGGTAGAATGCCCCTGAGTTCAATCCCCAGTACCGAAAAAGAAAAAAAAAAATTTCTCATTCCTATATTTTTTCTTATTCCTATGTTTTTTCTTTTAATAAAAGTTTTATGAGACAAAAATTCACATACCATAAATTTATCCTCCCAAAGTATACAAGTTGATAGGTTTTAGTATATCTACAAGGTTGTGCAACAATCACTACTATATTTTCATCACCTCAAAAAGAAATCCCATATCCATCAGCAATCACTGCCCGGTTATCTTTCCCCTGAAGCTCCTGGTAACTATTAATCTACTTTCTCTCTACTAATTTGCTTTCTATGGAAATTTCATAAAAATGGAATCATACAATATGTGGCCTTTTGTTTCTGATTTCTTTAACTAAGCATAATGTTTTGCAAGTCCAACCATGAGTATCAATACTTTATTCCTTTTTATGGCTGAATAACATTTCATTTTCTGGATGTACTGTATTTTGTTTATGCACTTAGTTGATGAACCTTTGGGTTGTTTCTATTTAGGGCTATTATAAATAATGCTGCTTTGAATATTCATGTACAAGCTCTTGTGTGAACGTGTGTTTTCAGTTCTCTTGGGTATATTTAGGAGTGGAATGCTGGGTCAAAGGGTAACTCTATGTTTAAAATTTTCAGAAACTGCCAAATTGTTTCCTGAAACAGCTGTACCATTTATATTCTCATCAACAATTCATGAGAGTTCCTACTCCTCTGGATATTCTACAAATCTTCTTATTGTCTGTCTTTTTTATTATAGCCCTCCTAGTAAGTGTGAATTGGAGCTCATTGTGGTTTTGATTTACATTTCCCTGATGACTAAGGAAACTGAGCATTTTTCATATGCTTATTGGACATTTGTATATCTACTTTGGAAAATTTTATTTAATTGTTGTGTCTATTTTTTATTTGGATTACTTGTCTTTTCATTGTTGAGTTGTAAGAGTTCCTTTTATACTCTGAATATAAGTCCCTATCCGATACATGAGTCACAAAAAGTTTCTCCTGCTCGTGGATTGTCTTTTCCCTTTCTTGATTGTGTCCTTTGAAGCACAAGAGTTTTTCATTTTGATGACCTGCCATTATTTTAAGCCACAAGACTCCATAAGATCCACCCGGAAGTTGGTTGGTTAAAGAAGGAATGGAAGTGTCCAAAGAGTGAACCCAAGATTGCTCGTCATTTAGAGTGCAGTTCTGAGAACCTATTAGCAAGGCCAACAGGGGGCTCCAGCACAAAGCTTTCCCATACAGAGATTCATGGTGGCCAGAATCTAGTACTTTTGCCATGATTGGTCATCAACTGGGAGCAGCCTGGAGAGTGTGGCCTTTGCATGAACACTGAGCTGGATCATGAAGCTGCTGCAACTGGCTGGGCATGATGTGCCACACCTATAATCCCATCTACTCAGGAGGCTGAGGCAGGAGGATTGAATGTTCAAGGCTAGTGTGGGCAATGCAGTGAGACCCTGTCTCAAAATAAAATAAGAACTTGGGATGTAGCTCAGTGGTAGAGCACTTTCCTAGTATGTACAAGGTCCTACACACACACACACACACACACACACACACACACACACACACATGATGCTGCAGCTGGAGACTGTCAGCTAACTCAGACCTTTCGGCAGGTTTGTTCTTAAAGGGGCACCTGAGTGGTGCATTCCCATGGCTTCAACAACCCATCCCTCCTACTCACGAAGCTATTTCCCAATACATACTCTAGTTTCCCCGAGTTTCTCTTCCTGGGGTGAGAATTAGAAGGATGTTAGAGCAGTCTACAGCCCCCATGACTGCAGCAGGCTTTAGGACATCAGTTGGTACTTATCCTCTCCTCACTAGCCACTGAAAATCCCCCTTGCCTTCGGTTCTCACCTCTGTAGGTCTTTGTGGTTTGCCTGGTGATGTCACTCAAACCCTCATTCTTGACAGGTCTGAGCACTGGCTGGGGTTACCACACTGTACTCCTGCCACCTGGGTTCCACAGGCACACCTCCACACCTCCCTGTGTACACGAAGCCCCACCTCCTCTTGCTGATCAGGATTCACCACCTCTGCTAAGATGGGCCTCCTTGCCCACTGGCCCTTAGACACAGAGTCCAAAGTTACCTGGCAGCATCCAGGTTCAATGGAACCTTTGCCCTGTTGTTTGACAAGAGTGTGCCTGCTTTCAGAACCACGACCTCCAACCCCACGGAGCCTAGGTACGAAGTCCCTCAGTGGGTCATTAGGAGCAATGGTAAATGAGGTTATTTTGCGTCTGCTCCTTGGTTCTCTGACCAGCAAATTCATCCTATTGGGGACACAGTGACATATTGAGACCTCTGATTTGATGCCTGTGGCAGATCCTGACACATGGCACCCATCCTTCAGCTGTGCCCACAGGAGGCCGTTCCAGCACTGTGACGTTCACTGCACCTGGATGGGGCACTTCTCTCTGATACCACTGGTGAATCCCATGTTAAAGGACCCACATCTGCCTAAGTTTGCTATGCAGTGTCCCCAGGCCAGATGCTGTGTAGAGCAGAACAACAACTGTGCACTAGTTGTTCTCTAAGCCCCTGACGCTGGCTAAGGCTCTGTCAGCAGAAGGCAAATCCATGCCGTGAATATCTCTCTCTCTCTCTCTCTCTCTCTCTCTCTCTCTGAACTGATGATGCTTCCCTGACAGAGCTCAGTGTAGTCAACATGCCATGAAGTAGCCAGTCGGTCTCCTTGAAGAATAATGCCATGCAGGGAGTTCTCTTAGTTTCTTAGTGCTGCAGTAGCAAAAATACCACAGATTACCAGATGCAACAGCACACATCTGTAATCCCAGTACTTGGGAGGCTGAGACAGGAGAATCGTAGGTTCAAGGCCAGACTTAGCAACTTACCAAGACCCTGTCTCAAAGTGACAAAATAAAAAGGGCTGGGGTGAAGTTCAGAGGAACAGTACCCCTGAGTTCAATCCCCACTATCTAAAAAAATAAAAAAAAATATACCACAGACTGGGTGGCTTAACAGAAATTTATTGTCTCACAGTTCTTAAGGTTGGAAGTCTAAGTACAAAGGTGTCATCAGGGTTGGTTTCTTCCGGGGGTCAGGAAAGAAGAATCTATGGTGGGCCTCTCTCCTTGGCTTGCAGATGCCCATCTTCTCCCTGTGTCTGCACACTGTGTCCCCTCTGGACGTGTTTGTGTCCAAGTCTCTTTCTTTCTTTTTTTTTTTTTTTTTTGCAGTACTGGGGATTGAACTCAGGGGCGTTCTACCTTCAAGCTATACCCCCAGCCCTATTTTTTTTTATTCTTTATTTTGAAACCAGCTCTCACTAAGTTGCAGAGTGCCTCACTATGTAGCTGAGGCTGGCCTCGAACCCGGATCCTCCGGTCTCAACCTCCCAAATGCTGGGATTACAAATGCACCACCACGCCCAGCTCCAAGTCTCTTCTTACAAGGATGCCAGTTGCGTTGGATCGGAGCCTATCCTAATGGCCTCATTTACACTGAACTGCCTCGTGTGTGTTACTGAGGATTGAACCGCAGGCGCATTCTACCTCTAGCTACACCCCCAGCTGTACTTTATTTTTTAAATTTTCAAACAGGGTCTCGCTAAGTTGCTGTGGGCCTCACTAAGTTGCTGTGCACCTCGCTAAGTTGCTGTGGACCTCGATAAATTGCTGAAGCTGGCCTCAAACCTGCAGCCCTCCTGTCTCAGGCACCCAAGTACTGGGATTACAGGCATGCGCCAACATGCCTGGCTTAAGCTACCTCTTTAAAGAAGGGGTCCCATTCGCCCCATGTTAAAGGACCCACATCTGCCCTAACTTTGCTATGCAAGATCCCCAGGTCAGATGCTGTGTTGAGTAGAACAACTGTGCACTAGCTGTTCTCTAAGACCCTGGTGTCAACAAATGTGGTCATATTCTGAGGCTCTGGGAGTTAGGATTTCCACATACAAATTTGGTGGTGGTGGTAGAGACAATTCAGCCCATAATATGAGCTTTGACTGGTCTTTGTTGCTTCCCAGTTGAACATTCAAAAGTAGTAGTAGTTAGATCAGCCATAGTAAGGGGCAGGGGAGGGGGGCTATGTCATTAGATCCTTACTGCTCTTCTGCCGAGGCTCCTCCGTGCGTGGGCCCATCGCGCGCAGATCAGCGGCTGGGCTACTTTGTCTACTTGATTGTTAAGTGCCTCGTCCGTGGTGGATGCTGTCTGATAGGCATTAAAATGTGAACAAATATCTTCACTTTTTGTGTCTGTCCACATGTCTCTGCCTCAGACCTCCTCCTCTCTGACCTCCCCAGCCCCTAATCAGATGAGCAGGCCGTGGACCTCTGCCCATAAATGTCTACATGTTCTCACCTCAGACCACATGTCCTCACACACAAAATAGATGATTAGCTCATGCGTCACGTTCAGGTCCATCCATTGGGTGGATTCCCCATCTCCATTCACTGTGTTTCAAGACGGGGATGTAGGTATAGTACGATCTCTGTGTCATGTCACAGCCAGCCACCAAGCCAGCCCATCCATGAGCTAAGCTGGCTTCTTCCTCCTCCTTCAGGTGGTCTTAAGGAGCCCCCAGCATAGCACAGATATAAGTTCAGGGAGGGTCGCTTGTGTCCCTATGTCAGGCGACCCAAGGATCTAGACTACCTGTTCATGCAACTTGATCCCAAATGTGTCATTTCCAACTTACAATGTAGTGCTGCTGGGTTCATCCAACTTTGTGACTTGAATCCAGCAGAACTTAGCGCGTCGTGGGCAGCTTCTGATATATGATATCCGTACCCATGGCCAAGTGAACTGTCTCTACCAGGGCCCAGAAACCCGTCAGGAGTTTTTTCTCCAGCAGCATATACTTGTCTGCTGTGAATGGCATAGCCTGGCTCTAGGATATCAGGGCTGTGTCATGACTCTTCCACTGGGGCTGCAGCACTTTGTCTTTACCTTCAGGGGGATATTCTGTCACACTCCTGACCACGGTGGTCCCTGAATCTTGACCACATTCATCTCTCACCCTGCAGGGTGCAGCCGTCTCACCATCTCTTGTGTCTACCACCTTTGCTCATTCTGTCTGACCAGCACAATGCCATCAGTAAAATACACCAGTGTGATGTTCTGTGGGACTTCCAGGGAGTGCTTATCTCTTTGAACTGTATTGTGACAGACAGCAGGAGAGTTAAAATAGCATGAAGGCAAAACTGTAAATGAACGCTGTCAGTTTTATGATAAAAGGAACTCCTTCAGATTCTCTTTTCTAATCAGAATGGAAGAAGAACACAGTTGCCAAATCAGTGGCCACACACTTTCTTTGCTCCTTGCCTGAGCTCCGTAGTGACTGCAGTCTCCAGGATCTATCCAGTCTCTAGCAGCCCAACTGGCAAATTCAATGAAAATATATGAGAGACCATCAGCCTGGCATTCCTTAGGCTTTTAATGGTGATATTATGCCCACCTCTCAAGGACACTGTATTTTCTATTTACTATCTTTGCCAGGAGGAGGTAGATTTAAAGGTTTCTAGTTGACCTTTTGCTGTGACCACAGCTTCCACCCTATAGGCCAAGGATCCAAGGCAGGTGCTACACTGTCTGCCAAATTTGTCAATCCCACTGTTTCAGAAAGGACTGGAAAAGTGGCTACTTGGTGGTTTTACAGATCCAGTAGACCTGCAATGGACAAGACTTCAGCCATGATTCCTTTAATAAAGGGAGTCTTAGAAGCCCCCACTCTAATGGGGGACCGTGAGCATGCTTTCGGTGTCTGGGCATCAAGGTCAGGAATCATCAGTGTCACCTCCAGGAGTGTTTTACATATTTAGGTATTCCTCTTTCCTTAGTGTACAATAACCTGCATAGATGTTGTAGTACACATTTGCTGCCATATCACCGGGCCCTTTCTCTCAAGGATCCACCCACCTCTTCAATCAATAGATTCTGGATCTGTAGTCCAAGATCTGAGCAATGGACCACTACAAAATAAACAAAAGATGATTGGTAGGGAAGAGTCTCAAACTGTAGTGCAGTTCTGAGGTTTGAGCCAGGCCAACAGAGTCCTCAAGCCACAGTTAGAGGAGCCTGGCACGAAGGCCCTGCACGTTCCATCACTGTCTGGGAGCACCTCTGGAAAGAAAACAAGGCCTGGGCACCAACGCCATGGTGGAGAGGGGTTGTCAGTCAATGGCACCTATCCCTCCTCAGCCCCTCAGGAGGAGATCTGAGCAGCCTGGGGCAGACACACAAGTATCATAAATACCAAGTGTCTGGCTTTGAGTTTCCCTCTGCCCTAGAAGATCAGCCCAATATCCTTCTTAAACAGACTACCCCTTCTACTCTCCATGCAAGCCCTGGGTGCAGGCCTGGTCTCAGGGATGGAAACTGGGGGAGGGGGTGATGGTATTGTGGGGAGGTAGGCAAAGAGAGTGAGGGGCATAGAAGGTGGCCCTGGAGAGTCTCATCTGGGAGCTACTAGTCACACGGAAAGCCTGGACACCAAGGTCTCTCTACATTCCATGGCTTCCTGAAGGTTACATCCCCAGCCAGAGAGTATGCTGTGAGCTAAGGGGACTGCGGCTTTGTTCCTGTACTGCTTTTGTGGCCTCAACCTACACTGCTGGAGCCGTTTATTTCTTTGCCTAGAACACAGCCTTCTCCATTCCCTTCTTTTTAAACTCTGTTCCTCATTTTCCTCTTCATCCCACCCTCACTTGACAAGAATAGAATGTCCAAATCTCAGATACTGCCAGATGAACTCATTTTCCTTGTCCTTTCCTCAACCCCAGGACTAACCCAGGGCAATAGGGACACATAAGAGAAGGTAGGCAGGTCTGAAAACCCTGAGTGCAAATGGTCTACTGCCAAATAGATTGCTGTCCCCCCAGAAGGGAGCAACCGACCAGGGTTTCTTTTTCTGTGTGGCATTTGGCCACTTGACCTGTCTCTAGGTATTCTGGGAAGAGATCTTTGTGCCTTTGAGGCAAGGAAACAACTCTTACTGTTATGCAAAGGGATATCAAGAAAAGGATTCAATCAGGCAGAGTCTCTGTCCCCTTGGGAGCCTCCAGCAGATGTGGGGAGAGGGGAGGACATGTTGTAACCTCTTCAGGGTGAAAACTTCCCCACCCACACTGTGGAGGGCAGTCATATCCCTTTCCTTGTCCTGCAGCGCTGCAGGACAGCACACCTGGCTCCTCCTGGAGCAGTGCTGTGGTTCTCTCCCACTGACAGGCAGGCGGCCCTGGCTTGCATCTAGCTGCAGGACAAGGCTGAGGCCAAAAGAGTTAGTCTGGGGATTGGCCTTCAACAGGAAATTTTTCACATACCCCACAAGCACATCATTGCTTTAAAAAAAAAGTCAAATGAAGTCCAACTATAAACCCCATTCTATCAGGCTTTCAGGAAACTCCCCTACCCTCCAGGGTCTCCAACTCCTGTACCCTCCAGGCTTCCCAGGGAGCCCAGACATTGGGGAAACCCTGTAGTTGACTCAGGGGACTGATGCATGAGCCTTGTCAAGGTGCAGCGGGCTCTGGCGGCCTCCAGGCACTGGGCTCGCAGGCCTGGCTCCCTTACCTGGGATCTGCCTCCCTGAGCCCACCATGAGCTCCCCTGCATCCATCTCGAAGTCCCCAGATCCCCCATTGTGGGGAAAGATCCCCAGAGAGAAGGCAGTAGCCCCGCCCGACAAAAAGGAAAAAAAGGCATCAAAGATGGCGCAGAGGGGAAGTGGCGAGGGTGGAGGCTTAAGAGTGTTTACCAGAAACCAGGATTGGACGAGGGATGTCTCCTCAGCGTGATCAAGACATTAATAGGTCCCTGGTAGTGTGATCAGTGCGTAAAGAGGCGTGACCAAGATGACATTTACCCTAATTGGCCCTGCAAGGAGACACCCCTCCTGCTCTGCTCTATATAACTCTTTGCCCCTCGTGTAATAAACGGATGAGTCCTCTGATGCTCAGTCCCTGCTGTGTGTTCATTGCGGGGTGACCTTCCTTTTCCGCGGGGAACCCCCTTTTCGGGGTAGACACTCCAGGGAGATCGGGGTAGGGGCCCCCTCATCGGGAGGACCCCATACCCCATGACCCCAGGGACCTCCGAGGGCCTCTCACTCCCCCACCTGCAGATCTACCGCTGCTGGGGGTGGTGGGCATCCTGCCCCTCCTTTCCCCAAAGTCAGGTCTTCATCCCAAGGTCCTCCTGGGCCTTTAGCTTCTGCTCCTGGACTTTCATGAGGTCTTCATGAAAACCAGGGCATGTTGACTTCAGACAGCTTCTTCTTTTAGCTCTGAATCATAAGCTTCGCCAAGTTAGGGTGGGAGAGGGTACTTATTCAGAACCCTCTTCTATGTGCCAGCACCACCCTGGTCCCAGAGCTTCATTAGGGAGCAAGTTCTCTCCTCCAAAGCTCCCTTCCTAGTGGGAGAATCAATGATAATTGCTTAAACAAATTTCTAAAGCAATTCTGCCTAGTGTTAAAGTGCTACCAAGCAAATAAAGAAAGCAATAGATTAGAGAAGGGGTGGGAGAGTTAAGTTGGGTGGCTGAGGAAGACCTCTCTCAAGGATGATGCTGGGGAGCCAACTGTGCAGATATGCAGCCAGGAGTGGCGGGAACAGCCCTGCAATGGGAATGAGCTGGGCCTGCTCTGGAATCACGAGCAAGATGGTGGTGCAAGATGAGGTCAGAAAAGCTGTCAGAGACCATATCCTGACCTTTTAGGCAGTGGCATAGAGTTTGGATTTTATTTTATTTTTCAGCGTTTTTAAATAATTTATTGGCGCATTATAACTATATGTCATAGTGACATTCAAAATGACACATTTGTGTATGCACACATCACTTGAGGTACTTCCCTCCACATTCTAGATTTTATTTTAAGTCCACAAGGGTTCCCCTATGGAAGATCTGAAGCAGAGTCATAACATAATCTGATTTATATTTTTAAAAGATAATTTTGAGCAAGGCATAGAGATGCATACCTGTAATCCTAAGTACTCGGGAGGCTGAGAAAGGAGGGTGACAGGTTTGAGGTCAGTCTCAACAACTTAGCAAGACCCTCAGCAAGTTAGCCAGACCTTATTTTGAAATGAAAAATAAGAAAGGCCTGGGGTATAGCTCAGATAGCTCAGATATAAAATATCACTGAGTTCAACCCCCAGTACCGAAAAAAAAGATAATTTTGGTTACTAGGTGGAGATTGGTTTCTGCAGGGGCACTGAGAAGCTATCACACAATGCAGGGCAAGACATGTGATTGCACTACAGTGGGAACAATGCCACAGACCCTGCACAGTCCACTGCTGTCAGCATTACTGTTTTGATATTCATGCTACTAGATTTCAGCAAAAGCAGTATCACCCCACCCCCTTTCTCCCTTCTGGTAGGCATTTTAATTACTCTCCTTTTTATTTCCCTCTTTATTTAGGAATAAATATGTGCAGGGCCCTACTAAGTAGCTTCAAATGTTTTGCTCTGTCATTGACAGATTAACTCGTGTTTATGAGTAGAAGTATATCCTTATAATGGATTCCTTGGCTTTTTGTGTTCTGTTCCTATTGGACATTTCAGAATCGTACTGTTACCTGGCTCATTTTCCCCTGTATGATGGTTAATTTTGCATATCAGTTTGTTTTCATTTTATACTATAATTCATGCATTGTATTATGCATCATAGTAAGATTCAAACTGATACAAACATACATGCACATATCACTTGGTGCGTGTCAAATTGACTGGGCTAAGGAATGTTGTTTCGGGCAAAATGTTGTTTCTGGGTGTGTCTGGGAGGAGTTTGCAAAAGAGATGATCATTTGAATCTGTACACAAAGGCAGACAGCCCTCCCCACTGCGGTATCATACAGAAACAGAAACAGAAAGAAGAAGATAGGCAAATTTTCTCTCTTGAGCTGAGATATCCATTGTCTTCTGCCCAAAGACATCAGACCTTCTGGTTCCTGGGCCTGCAAAATCTAGGACTTACACCAGCAGCACCTCCCTCCCTTCTCCACCCAACCCCCAACTCACATCTTCCACCTTGTAAGGGACCATTGGCTCCCCCCACCCAGTTCTTAGGCCTTTGGATTGAGATTGAACTACACCAGTGGGTTTCTAGGTCCTCCAGTTTCCAGACTGAAGATTATGAGATGTTCTACAACCCATAATCACATGAACCAATTCTCATAATAAACATCCTCTTATATACCTACATACATCTGACTGGTTCTGTTTTTGTGGAGAATGATAGCTAATACATCTTTCTTCTCTCTTCTTTTATCTTCTTGTAAGGACTAAATTTGGTCAAATCCTGTTCCTGTCCCCAATTTTGTGTCAATTCTGTGTATCCTCTGCTGTTCTGAAGCAAGGAAAGGCATTATAGGCTAAATAAAGATTGCTACAGTAAAAAACAGGCATATTAAATCACAACTGTGCATTGCTTAAGCACTTACTGTGGGTCAGGCACCACACTAAACATTTGTCTCATTTAATTCTCACAGCAGTGCTATGAAATGAGTACTTCTTCTGTCATATCTTACAAAAGAGATAGTCTGGGAAAACAAGCAAACTTCCCAAGGTCTCGGGGTCGAATGAGAGGCAGACACTGAGGCTCACACTGTGAGATTCTAAGGTGCACTACGGATTAACTACCCTATCCCTTAGTGCCTGAGCAGTCAGTTTTGTCTGACATGGCTAACCACATTTGAAAATAGAAGGATGTGGAGCTATGTGAACGAAGACTACAGGTGTATTCTGTGACCTAGGAGAAGTAACGTGCAAGCTCAAGTTCCAATGCAAATAACCACCTATTTGTTTTCTGAGTCAATCATTCGGGCATTTTCTGTAACAGGTCTGTGTGTGCTCAAGGAACGCTGGGCTGTGATTGAATGTGATGTTGCTGTCAGTCCAGATTTGTGCTTACATATGCACACAGTCCCAGGAGGCTGCAGGGCACGTGACCACAGCCCAGCAGTGGTTCCTGCCACTGCACTTCCACTCCAAGAGCACAGAGCTGCTGCAGCAGCTGCTCAGCCAGTCTCAGCCTAATGACTGTCTGTATTTTCATGCCTGGCCTTTGTTAATAACATTTGGCCATCGCATGCACTAAATAGGATTAGGATGCTCTGGAAAATGTGACTTCTATATAGGAAGTTGAAAATTCAAAAAATTGCCATCTGGATTTTATGTCTTCTTACACAATGAGCCAGCCTTTCGAGACGGCACATTTTGAGGGCAGCTTGGCAGTGTTGAACCCCAGCTCACTTCCTTTCCATCCTTTCTGCCCCACATGCTGGGTCCAGCTCCGTAGCTAGGTAGAGTAGGAGATGGGTGAGTGGAAGAACCTATGGCTGGGTCTTCCTCATTCTCTGTGAGTGTGGATGGGCTACCCAGTCACTTCCCTGTCTTCCCTCATGCTGTCACGGAGGCTTCATTACACTTAGTTGAAACCATCACAAAACCATCCTATGGTGAAGTCTCATCCTTGTTCTTACCCAGACAGGGCTCCCACTGCTTCACATATTTTGTAAAGGCTAGTAGAGCTTCCTGAGGCAGATGGGGAAGGAGACTGTAAGTACAAGCTGTCACTAAACTCAGTCCAGGGAACAAAACACTAGCAAAAACAACTTGAGTTGAAAGCCCAGGTTTATGGTCTGCTTTGTGGAGCTGGGTGCTCTACTTATTTTCTACTTTGTCTCTTTGGAGGTTCCAACATTAGTGTGGTTTCTTTTTTTCTTTTTTTTCAGTACTGGGGATTGAACTCAGGGACATTCTGCCTCTGAGGTACACCCCAGCCCTAGTTTTCTTCTTTATTTTGAAACAGGGTGTCACTAAGTTGCAGAGGTCCTCACTAAGTAGACGAATCTGCGATCCTCCTGTCTCAGCCTCCCAAGTACTAGGATTATAAGCATAGGCCACCATGCCTGGCTAGTGTGGTTTCTTTTAAGGACACCACCTACATAATTGATCTTACAATTGTCCCTCTCCTCACCCCAGCTGTTAGTGGGATGCTTGCTCATGGAATTCATTAGTCACCACAAAAATATAATCATTTAGCTTTCTAGGTGCTGGGAATATAGCAGCGAGCAAAGGAGTCCAAGTACCAAACTTCATGGAACTTACAGATGAGTGAGAAGTCATTTATCAGACAAAGTACGTGTGCTATGAAGGAAGAGGATATTATGTTTTGAGAGAAAAATCAAGGAAGTAATTATTTATTTGGGTAGATACTATTCATTGGAGATTGTGTTTAGCAGGGAGTAACAGAATCCTGATAAATAGTAGCTTAAATAACTTAGAGTTTGAGCCAGGCATAGTAATGCATGCCTGTAATCCCTGTACTTGAGAGGCTGAGACAGGAGAATCTCAGGTTTGAGGCCAGTGCATAATAACTTAGCAAGACCCTGTTTCAAAATAGAAAATAAAAATAAAAAGAGCTGCGGGTGTAGTTCAAAGGTAGAGTGCCCCTGGGTTAGTCCCCCAGGACCACACACACACACATAATTTAGAGTTTATTTCTTCCCCTTGGAGGATAAGAAGTCTGGAGGTGAACAGAGCAGGGTTGCTATGGAAGCTCTTCAATGTCATCAGGGCTCCATATTCCTTCTAACTTTCTAATCTGCCATTGTTAGAATGTGGCCCTTGACCCCATGCCTACAAGAAGGCAACTCAGGCTCCATCCATCAAGGCAGAGGTGAGGAAGAAGGGCCAAGTGCAAATGGAGCTAGTTTGCCTATGGAACTGGTCTCCTTCATAGGGAAACTTTCCAGAAGTACAATCTAATGATTTCTGTTCATTGTCTGGAGCTATGTTATATAGATATTTCCAGCTGCAAGGAAGGCTGAGAAATGTAAAATTTTCTGGGAATGTCTCCACCACCAACAAAGTCTGCATAATGTTAGTAAAAAAGAGAGGAGAGTAGATACTGGGTAGGCAGCCCTGCCACAGGATACGGGTTTAAAGGAAAGCACCTTTGAAGAAGTACTATCTAAGATAAGACCCAATAACAAAGAATTATCTAGGCCAAGAGTACTGGGGAGGCATTCTAGAAGAGAGAACAGCAATATATGAAGAAGGGAAAGGAGGAGAGGGAAGAAGGTAGCTTCTCAGTGTTAGCATCCCATAATAAGCAACACAAAACTATTCCAGCTCCTTCCCTTTAAGTAACATGAGAACTACAATCCAATAATAAAAGTGATACCAAGTTTCTTACTAGGTCCTTGTCTTACAGAGTCAAAGAATGAAATCCACAGACACTAGGAAAGTGAAAGTAGAAAGTTTATTTTAAAGAAGCAAGCAAACAAGCAGAGGCAGATCACCCCGAGGGGCCTTGGCAGACTTCAGAGTCCAGAGGGCCTTCTGGCACTGCCTGAGTGTAGCCCAGGCCACGTACCATCAACTGCACACTGCTTTTCCCCAAAGTCCACTCAACACACCAAAGAGAGTAGCAGAGTTAAAGCTTCCACACAGGGGAGGGGTCCCCAGGGGGTAGCCGATATTGATGCTGAGCATAGGGCTTTATATATGTTTGAAACTCCTATGTATAGATGAAAGTCTCCGGTATCCATTTTTCATCTTTTTTTTTTTTTTTTTTTACTTAGTTAATTTATCATCTATGGCCTTTAATTCCCTGAAGTCATGAGAATGTTGGTTCTGCATGTTTGTTCCCTGGTCTATATGTAGCAATAGCCCATGAGTCTAAGGTTGGTGCACATAAATCTTTGGTTCCTAACATCTTGGCTCCACATTTAATTACTCGTGCTTAAGTCCAATGGACAACACAGAACCACCTTCCTTCGGGAGGGGGCAGGTAGATTTTGTTTTTCTTAACTCTTACCTCCTGGGAGTCCTGTTCCCTCACTGCCTGCCCAATACCTAACTCCTCAAAAGGATGCTGAGCAGGAATATTAAATGACTGCTCTCAGAATGAATATTATATATCATGCATCCTCCATGACTCATCCCTCCCCACATATCTTGAACTTTGAGCACTTAGTGCTTTTTCCACTGGAAGTATGAAATGGTGGCCCTTCTTCCTGCCAAACTTCTCGTCTTGTCAGCTTTGTTCTGGACATTGGAAAAAAAGAAATCCTGTTTCCTGTCCTTTGTTTCCTGGCCATAGCCTCTGGTTCCACCCCTTTCTTGGTTTCACAGTGTCTATTTCTGCCTTGGGCCCCAAAGTCTCTAACATGCCCATAGATTGCTCTTCTCTTCCATGGATACTAGTCACACAGAATTATCAAAGAGGAAAAGAACTTCTCTCCCTCTGAGGGTTTTTTTTTTTCCCTCCTTGGATCACTTTCTTTCTTTTTTTTCTTTCTGAGGTTCATTTCCCAGGCTCTTCTGTGCAAAGACAGGAAAAAATTAGCAGGTGTTGAGGGTCTGGTTCTCCTGGGGAACATCCTGGAACAGTGTTGGTGTCAGACCAGAAATGATGTCATCAGGTCCCTGGCAACAAGATGAAGACAAGGAAAACTCCAGGGTTTATATCTTGGGTGTGAGCATTGAGATGTAATGCTGTGGTCAGGAAGGGGAGTACAGAGTGTCTCCCTGCGAGAATAAATTCTGAATTTGTATGTCTCCTGCTTCTAGGCTGCCTGACCTTAGGTGAGTTACTTGGCCACATTAAATTTTGGATTTTTTTTTTTTTTTTTTTTTGCGGTACTGGGGATTGAACTCAGGGGCATTCTACCTCCGAGCTATATCCCCAGCCCTATTTTTTATTCTTTATTTTGAAACCGAGTCTCACTAAGTTGCGGAGTGCCTCACTAGGTAGCTGAGGCTGGTCGCGAACCCGGATCCTCTGGTCTCAGCCTCCCGAATGCTGGGATTACAAGCATGCGCCATCACGCCCGGCTTGGATTTTTTTTTTAATCTGTAAAAAGGAGATAATCGTTCCAACCTGGGATGGTTAATTTTATGTGTCAACTTAACTGGGCTAAGAGATACTGGGATAGCTGGTATAACATTACTTCTGAGTGTGTCTTTGAAGATATTTCCAGAAGAGATTAACATTTAAAAAAGTAAACTGAGTAAAGAAGATCTG
>PVLC010036168.1:0-15934 GCA_004027655.1 Graphiurus murinus
CCTCCTCCTCCTCCTCCTCCTCCTCCTCCTCCGATGGAAACCCTGAGTCAGCAGGAGCAGAGAGAAAGCCACCTTCCCTCTAGCTGCCCAGGGACTGGGGGTTTGTCCATCTGCAGAAAGGGCGGCTTCCCTTCAGCTGGTCACATGCAGAGCCCAGGGCTCCCCAGTCCAGTCTGCAGAACCACACGGCCAGAGAGGAGCGCTTCCAGGCCCCTTTCTAGAACCTTCAGCCCCTGATCCACCCTCCTCGCAGAGGGGACCTGGAGAGATGAGCCCCTGTTGGAAACACAAATGCCCTTGTCTTCCTTGGCCATGGGCTTCTCAAGCAAAGAGCCCCCAAAGCTGGCAGTACTGTTACAAGAAGGGACAGGAAAGCCGTATTTCTGGGAACAAGCACTAAAGAGCATCCCCAAGGGGAAGCAAGCGAAGGCCGATCAAGGTCAGAATTCAAACGCAGAACACACCCAGCAGGGTAAGTCGGCCCTGTCACATCCCCGGCAGGGGTGGAGGCTAAGAAAGCTGCCTGGAAGTTTGCTACAGGCTCGGCCACAGGACTGTGAGGACAGGGAGGCCAAGTCCAGCAGGGAGGCCCCTCACACTTGAACCCAGAAGGACACAATCCTGTCCTTGCAAAGTGCAGTGACTACGCCACAGGCTGGAACAGCGGAACCTCCACACTGCCTGTTACTGTACCTAGTGGAAGGCCATAGAGAGACGGGGTGTCATCTTTTCTGGAAGACCATAAATAGACCAGAGCGCTGCCTCTTCTGGAAGACCAGACCCCAGCCTGGGGTTTTGTCTCTTCTGGAAGAGACCTGGCAGGCTGGGATTCCACCCCTTCTGGGGCCATACCAATTTTGTCAAATGACTGACTGTTGCATCTCAGGCCTAGAGGCTCCAATAAAAGTTTTGCCAATGTTCAAAAATGTTTCACACCTTCCTTCCCTAGACAGACAAGCACAGATGAATTAGTGCTTCCCACGAAGCAGCCTGATCCCAGAAGGAAAGCAATCCATTAATAAAAAATGCTTTAGAAGTGTTTCACATGTAAAAGACTAATTTTGTTTTAAGCTTGAAAATGTGATTATGGAACACTTTGTTGAGGGAAGTAGACGCCTGTTTGCTCAGGATGGTGTGACTGGGAACGGGCCCTGCGAGGGGACTGAACCAGATGAGAGGGCAGCAACACCATGTCCAGAACGTTCTAGCATGTTCTAGCACATTCTGGCACCTGAGGCTGCATCTGGCAGGAATGCAAGGGTGGCAGCTCAGAGGCCTACTGCATGCACATAAAGGAAGCAGGGTGTGTGGGCCACATCAGTGTCACCAAAGACACACGGGCTGCATTCGGACCGTGCATGGCTTTATTTCTTTTGGCTGAATTCTAATTGCAAGCTTGACCTAAGGCATCGAGCCGGCTTGTGAGCATGTTTTCATTACAGCTGCCGACCTGCTTTGTCTCCAAGGTCACCGCTGTGGAAGCAGCTTCCTATATCCTCACCAGTCTGGAAGTGGGCAGCCAAAGGCTTCCCAAGGAGGGAAGGCGACTGATCAGCCAGGAAATCCTGCATCTTTCTGAGAGGCCGTGAGCAGGGGAGGAGGGCAGTTCTAGATAAACAGGTGTGACCCTTCTCTACTCGTCACAGGGTTGGGGACCCAGGGCAGATCCATTCAGCCTCACTGGGCCTCAGGTTCCTCCTCTGTGGGGTGGGAGAACCACCAGCCTTTGTGTCTCCATCAAGATCCTGATTCTCAGCTGGGTGTGGTGGCGCATGCTTGTAATCCCAGCATTTGGCAGGCTGAGACCGGAGGATCATCACAGGTTCATGGCCAGCCTCAGCTACCTAGTGAGGCCCTCCACAACTTAGTGAGACCTGGTTTCAAAATAAAGAATAAAAAATAGGGCTGGGGGTATCGCTTGGAGGTAAAATGCCCCTGAGTTCAATCCCCAGTACTGCAAAAAAAAAAAAAAGATTCTGATTCTCATAGATGCAACGCAAAACAACTGACCACGCAACTTAAGGAAGGAAGATTTATTTGTTCACCATTTCTTTAGCGATTTCGGGGTTCAGTCCTTGTGGGGCCCAGAGTTTGCAGAGGTCAGAGCATGGTGGCAGGAAGCAGAAAGACGGGGAGAACAAGGGCTCTGGTCTCACATCGTAGAAGCCAGAAGCAAGACAGCGTGAAAGCAAGGAGATTTAAAGACAAAAGCACAGTCCCTGAGGCCAGGCTCCACCTGCCTAGGCTACCACCTAGTAAGTCCATTACACAGAAGCTATCCACTGATGAGATGACACCCTCATGACTTAAACACATCAGCTCTGAACATTAAAACAGGGGACATCCTATACCTAAGCCTAACTCTTTGCCATGGGCAACCTCAAACACCCCGAGTGTGAGACAGCACGCCCGGCCCCTGCTCTGCCGTTTCCATGGGAGCCAGGTAGGGAGGAGAGGGCCAAAGCCACTGCAGCCTTCCTAGACATGCCAGGCCTCCAAGCGGGCGGAAGATGAGCTGTGCCCAACAGTAACTTGCAGCTCCACGCTGAGAACATGGCTGTGGACGCCCCTCCTGCTACCTTCAGGAGGCACACACAGACACATCGCTTTCTTGCCTGCTGTCTTTCGTTCTATTCCTTGCTTGGGCCATCCTCAACCTCGCCTCCCCTCCTCGCCCACCCCAAGTCCCCAGGGCAGGATTTGCCAGCCCGGTGCACAACAGAACAAGCGGGCCGCCTGGAGGAAATGCAGATGCCTGGCCCCAGAGGGTCTGATTTCCCCGTTCCAGAGTGCAGCCCCAGCCTTGTGGTATTTTGTAAAAGTTCCCCAGGTGATTTTAATGCGCAGCCAGGGTTGAAAACCACTCTGAACCAAATATACTTGTTATTGAAAGGTTTATGCATGACATTAAAAAAACATTTTTATTACCATTTTTATGACCGTAATGGCTTGGCGGGAGGGTTAGGCCCACTCACCTTAAAAGGAAAGCTCCTCAGCCTCCCTGAAAGGCTAGGCCTGGGAGCCGGTCACCTCCAGCGTATGGAGGAGGCCCCGAGAAGGAGGCCACACTAGCTGTCGGGGGGATTCCTTCCCATGGAGCCCAAGATCTGTGGCCTTCCCCGGGATGCCTCAGCGCTGGCTTGAGGTCTGTAGGGCCACCCCCTTCTCTCTGCTCCTGCCTGCCCCTCTCCTCTCATCCTTCCCAGTGCCCCCTCACCCACCGGCCCCATTTTCCATTTTTAGTGCTGAAACCTCTCAGCTTAAAGTGGTCCACACGGTGTCTTGGGCTTGGAGAGAAAAGAGGCCATGAAAATATTAATAAACAAATAAATAATTCATACCAGGTATTGGTCTATTCTCTGCACCACTGGGTTTCAAACACTGCTTAAAAGCAGACTCTTACCCATAAAGCCAAACAAATAAAACCCTGACACACAGGCGCAGGGGCTGGACTTGGGGAGGTGGCCGGCGGCCCCTCACTGTGGAGAAAGGCAGGTTGCTCTTCCTGGGAGTGGCTCACACAAGAAGCCCTGAACCCCCCTTTCAGGGCGATTCCTTCACATCAGCTCTGTGGATGGCAAGTTTCCTTGACTGGCGATGAAGCTAGTTACGTAGCAACTACGGACCCAGGGGCTGCGTTTGCCCCGGACGTCAGAGTGATCACTTTAAATGATTTGCATAGTATAGATGAGGATCATAACTGGATCGTGTGTTTGTTTCTCTTCTTGATTATCCTTAAACCATCACGCTGCTCCAGAATCAACCCTCCCTCCTCCTTCTCCAAAGAACTTCTGGCTTGCTACAAGGACTCGGCCTGCATACCCAAAAGGCTATTGAGAAAAGACGGCCCAGTGAAAAACTAAAGTAAGATGGCTTTGGATTTGCACCTTGTGTTACGCATCAAAGCACTTTGGGTTGAGCCTTCTACTATTCCGCAAGGCAAGCCAGGCGTGGTGGTCAATGCCTGTAATCCCAGTACTTGGGAGGCTGAGATGGGAGGATTTCATGTCCAAGGATAGCCTTAGCAACTTAGTAAGACCTTGTTTAAAAATTAAAAAAATAAATAAAATAGAAAGGGCTGGAGGTGTAACCCGCAGGCAGAATGCCTCTGGGTTCAAGGCCCAGTACATACATACATACATACATACATACATGCATACATGCATACATACATTTATTCCTCAAGGCTGTGGTCGTGATCCCACTTCCAGATGAGAGAGGCCAGGCTGAGAAAGACTGTGCATGTCTCCAAGGTCAGTCCGTGCCCTGGCGTTGAGTCCTCCCTCTATTACATGTAAACACAGTGCTCCCCCTCCGCACAATGTCTGCCTCCAAACCCGAAGTGCCCCTGGGTGACACACAGGCGTAAGTCAGAAACCACCCAAAAGCTGAATTCAGGGGGTCACACCACTACGGTATTGTGACTTTGCTCCACCACTTCTACTTTCCCGGAGGACAAATCTGCACATTAATTGGGAGCGAGGTATGTGTCTGCGTGTGTGCCGGCGAGAATAATAGGCCATAAACTATTTCCAAAGGACTACTTACTCTGTCCTTAATATTCCATCCCCGGCGAGCCCTTCTGCCACGTTTTCATCCCCTCTCTGGCTCCAGGTTTTCTGCTCACACCACCACACTCCTGGGCCCCACCCCCCTGTCCTCTGGGCCTTAAAATCAGGCGGCCATGGAGTTGTTGGATTCCCTATTCATCAAGGAAATGAATTCCATATGCATAATTCATTTCTTTTGTGAACTTTTTCCCCTGCGGGGAATTAATGCTCCCCAGCGCACTGGGAACAGAGTTGGTGACAGAAGGTCCGGAGAGCAAGGACACAGAAATGCCTTCCCCGTGTAGCCAGGACAGAAGGAGCAAAGGTCTGGCCTCCTCTGGGGACACCATGGGCTCCACAGTTCCCTGTCGCCACAAGGAGGGGAGCCTGTGCTGGTTATTAGAGACAAGTGGCTTCATCCTTGAGGGGAGCAGCCCCAGAGCCCAGAAGCCTTTCCCGGCTGGAAGCCTTATTCCCAAACCCAGGGGCTGTCTCATGGGTAGAAACAAACGGATAGAGTCCTCCCCCTCCCTCCTTTATGTTTTTGCTCAGATTAAAAACCCAAAACTAAACAAAGAGATACACACCGTGCCCAATGCACCATGTTTAACAGCTGTTGCATTTGGAGAAAAAGCAGTCCCTAGTCCAAAGTCAGATTTGAAAAACGGCTTTATTAAGAGAAAGATTTACTGTATATGAACTCCAAGACTAGAAACCAGAGGAGAAGCAGCTGAGAGAGACAGATCTGCCCAATCGCACCTTTTGGCAAGATATGCTGACCCACAATATCCTGGGGGAACAGGCCCTCAGTTATTAACTCTTTAGCAGTTCCGAGTCCCCAAAGTTCAGAGTTCATTTAACAAATGGCAGGACTGACTTCCAGGGCAAGAAGGAGCTTTGATTCTAGCATGGTTTGTTTGGGGGAAATCATATTACTAGCATCTTATTTAAGTATTTTTAATCCATTTACCGCCTTTCTCCATCCCCATTAAAAAAAATAAAATAAAAATTTAGATTTGGGAACTCTTGTGCCTGCTTTTCCTAAGACCATCCCATAGTAGTTCAGGATCTTCAGGATCTTCATCTTAGAAAAGAAACTTGCAGGCCACATTGGCGAAACCATCTAGGAACCAGGATCAGCATGATTTTGTACACAGCTCCTATTATGGCCAGGTCCGAAGATGCTATCAAATAACCAGAAAATGAAATTTCATTTTTCTTTGCTTTTTTCTCTGCATGGTCAGATGCGGACTTCCATAAGAGGAAGCCCGTGAACTTGTAGGAAATGAAAGTGGATCCATCCACCAATGACATTAAAGCCACAGAGACGTGCACCTCCTATAGGATTAACTTGTAAAGACAAGTCAACTCCCCAGTGGTTCTCATTCTGGGTATGAAAACCAGAAAACAGCTGCCGAGCGTTCTTTCAACTAGAACCACATTGGCAAAAGCACAGACTCAGGATAGAGGCCAGAGATCTCATCGACGTGCAAGGTCTGGAGAGAGGGCCCTGCCCTAGCCGCAGAGCGCTGATGCTCTGATTTGGGCAGGGTTATGAAGGGAACCCTAAAGACTGAAGGCTGAACTGAACCAAATGAACACACTAACAAGTGAATCAAGCTGTTCCCAGCAGGGCTCAGGGCCCCAGCTGCACTCCACACCGAGCCTCCGACCATAGTGGCTTCTAGTGATGGCTCTGGAATCAAGAGAACAGGCTGAACCCCAACGATACGCCATGTGATTATGTATTTAACTTCTGGAAACTCATCTATAAATATATGCTACAGTGGCACTTGTTCATGAGGTGTTTGTAGGAACTTAATTATATGAAGGTATATAAAATAACTTGGTGGTATGCTCATCATATATACATACATATATTTATGAGTTAATATAGATATCAACGTGTAATCTTGACAGTAAAGATATTAGCTCATTTATCCATTGGAAACAAACCCAGTGATAGATAACTTGATTTGGTGCCAAGTGGGAACCACTCTTGCAGACACCACATACCTGGTTCCACAATGGCTTGTCTGGAAAGCCCGTCGAGGAGAAGAAAAGCAACCCCTTTCCGCCCCATCCCCAAGTGTGTGCTTCTGCATCCTCCCCTTCCTTTCTGCGGGAAGGAACCTGGCCTTGCCCTCCGCCACAAACCACCACGTCAGCGCGGCTTTCTCCCCCGTAGGAAAGGTGGACGGCAGGTGACACCCCCGCCGTCGCTGGGTGGGCGTGCGACTGCGACGCCCCATTTCACCGCTGTGTGCGCCTGTCTGGGGCTTCATTAGCATATCTCTCCGTGCCTTGATGGATGAAGATAGATGGGGGACATCACGCTGGGTGAAATCACTGTTTCATCAAGGTTAAACCAGCCCCGAGCCCCGCCACCTCCCTTTGTGTGACGAGGTCTCTCATCACAAAATTAACGGCAGCAATGAAGCCCAGGAGGCCCTCCACCCCATGAAATAAACGAGTGCCCCCAGAATGAAGCGTCCTTCTGGAATCCTGGACCGCCCGGCTTATCACCCATCCGTCAGTCGCTGCCATAGTTTATCTTAAAGTAAAACATCACCTCCATGCCTGTGCAGACCTGCTCATCTGACGCTGGGCTGGGTGGAAGAGGGAACGGGAGGTGGCCATATACAGGGCAACAGCCCAGCCCAGGCCGGGTCTGCAGGTCCTGCCTCCACAGGCTGATGGCCCACTGCCTAAGGGCAGGATGCTTTCCCTACATTCAACCAATTCCCCTGGACGTCTACATTCCTGCGAGGCCAATGGTGCACCTTCACTAAGTCCTCGCTCATACCAAAGGGCCTGTGCTCATTATGATAAAGACATCTAGTCAGGTCAGCACGTGCATACCTCGCACTTACTTTCCACCAAGGACGTCACAGGACAAGACGGTAGTGATCCTCCCTAGTCCCGGAAGCTTAGGGACTGCGCTGACATATTCCTTCATCACCCCTCAAGGATTTGTTCTCCTGATCAACCCTGAAAACAGGCTCTGATGCATCACAGGAAAGTGGAGAGAGGCCCTGCCGCCCTGGTCTACAGGTGACGGCAGAGGGCCTGGGGTCACCTGGGTCGTTGTTAACAGTCACGTCCCCTCCGGAGACTTGTCCCCCCACCGGGACTGGGCCTCCGCAGGCTCAGAGCAGCTTCACCTGGCTCCTTGGTTGTGAAGCAGGATCACAACTAACACCTCGTGGGAAGCTTTTCCAAGAGGTGGTGACAGAAACACCTGCAGCGATGCCACTAGAAAACCAGCGCGATGGGAAGAGAGCTAGAGCCGGCTCACCATGTGGGGAGGAACACCTGCACGGTCAGGCAACACTCCAAGTGGGAGGACAGCGGAGAGCCGGGCGCTCTCGACACCCCATCTCGGCTTCCCAGGGGTCTTGGTGAGGATCAAAGCTGACTATCCATGGAGCGTTCTAACTCCCTCAGACACAGGGCGTGCGTGGAAGACCAAAAGTCACCTGACCGTGGGCAGCCAAACCCGACTGGAGGCATTCGCCCCGGGAAGCTGTGAAGGGCACCATCTTTCTGTGTCCTCTGATTTCCTAGGAAGGCTGGAATTCTTCACACCCCCAGGAAAGAGAGCGCCAGGGAGACATGAAGCCTTGAAGCGGCTCTCCAGCTGGGTGGAGCAGCCCAAGGGACAGTGTAGATGCCGCACCTCCCCTTCGGTTCTTTCCTCCCTCCCTGCCTCCCTCACCACCAAGTAAACCCCTAAGATCAGCCCCCAGAGTGGTGGCACGCGCTGTGGCCTCCTACAGAGAGGGGGAGCTCAAGAAAGGACACGGCTGGAAGGATGGGTGATGTAGACCTCAGAAGTACCTGCTCAAGCGCCCTACTCAAAGTCCTGGAATGGACCCCTGGGGGAGCTCTCCGAGGGCTGGACCCTGCCTGCCTGCCAGAGAATGAGAAGGGCAGAGGATTGGGGTCTTGGAGGGGCTGCAGCTCTGAGGGCCGGATCTTGACCGAGAGGTAGGGCTACGGATGCTGTGCCTCTGCGGTGAGACATGAGTGATCACCAAAAGCGTGTCATTGTTTCCACGCATGTGTGTATGAGGGGCCGTCTGCAGAGGGAATGGGTTTACACAGGTGGGAACCCATTGTCCCCAGCCCGGACCCCACCTTGCTCTACTCTATGCAACAGGTCCACACTGGCATCAGCCTTGCTGGAGAAACTGAGGCAGGAAGGCTCTCGAAGGGCTTCAATGGGAGAGGCCAGGCCAGAGCCCAGATCCCTCCCCCTGGAACCCTTGTCACTCCACGTAGTGGGCACCAGGAAAGACAGGCTGTCCCTCTCCCTGCCAACCCCAAGCACATCCAGGACTCCTGAAGCCAAGCCACCATCTGTCCCCAGAACTTGCCCATCTCCTCCCTTCAAAGTCCAACCTTTGAGTCGCTTCGGCCCCTGGAGGCCTGGACCCCTAGACTTCCTGCCCCACTCTGTCGCCTCTGGCAGCACCAGACTTCATCTGCCCCACCAGGCCATAGCTTTTGACTCCACCTTGGAAATGAGAGTCTCGAGGATCCCAAACAAACACTCTCACTGTTCCCTGTTACTGTCTCATCACCTGTGAAATGGGAACAACCCATCTTAGATTATCTAAGAAACCACCTCAAATACACTGGCACCTGTCATGCATCCTGTAAGTCAAGACCAGTCTCAGCAGGAGAGGTGTTCTCTAGCTTCTTCCAACCTGCCTGGAAGGAATCCACGACTCTGTCAGGAAAGCTACGACTGAGGACAAGACCCAAGATGCTGGAGTCTGTGCTGACCAGGGCAGCAGGGCCCACCTCTCCTCCTGAGTGCTGCTCGCCACCCCTGGGAGAAGGTCAGTAGGACACTCTGCATGCTGTGCATGGGAACCATGGGAACGTGCCGACAAACTCCACCTCTGACTTCAGCAGCTCTGTGAGGCCCACACAGCCATCCCTTCATGGCCCAGGGCCTCGGTATGGGGAAAGACGGAACTCGGGCCTTCTGACGCCAGCCTACTGTGCTTCAGAGGGGAAAGGGCGGTAAGAGGAGCTGGTCTCAGGGGCTGGGGAGAAGCTCACCCCATTTTACCTGCTGACAAAGAGCATCTTCCTTGAGCACTCGGTTCTAAAACTTCCAAGTACTCTGCACACAACTGCAAGAACACTGGTGGTGGATACGCTGCCCCAGGAGCCCAGGCCAGACCCTAAGAATCTGTAGTGTCGAGTCACGGCTGCCTCCGTCTCTCCCCCGTGTCGTGTTCCTCGGCCCCAGAAAACCATCAGGATTCACACTCGGCTCTGCTGTCTTTTTCACCGGAGGGGTGTGAGTGTGTGTGTCTGTGTGTGCGCACACACACATGCACTCATGTGTATGTACCAGGAAATTGGCTCTTTTACATGCACACATGCAGGGTGAAGGCTGGCCAGGCCCAGCACGGACAGCACCCAGAGTAGTCCGCCACTTTTTAAGATTCCTTCAGGATTAGGAGTCAACCTGCCAGAGCACAACTTCAAAGGGGAAACTGAAGAATGTTACACACACACACACACACACACACACACACACACACACACAGCCTTAGACAGTTTGAGAAGCGATCAGTTTACAACATGCACTCCTATACTGATGCGCCCCGGTGCACAGGTCTTCCTGCATCTTTGTGGTCAGGGCCCAGAGCGGCCACAGAAGCCATCTGCATTCTCCTGCAGACCAAACAGGAAGAGGCGCAGAAATGTGCGCCAGTGACCACGCTGCTGCGGTTGCTAGGCAGCAGGATCTGTCCATTCCCCGCTGCTTGGCAACCAACATTTCCCATCGCCTGCAAACCCAGCCCAGAGCAGCACACGCGCCCTTAACTGCTGTCTCCAGCCTTCAAAGGAAAGGGCCGGATTCTGAGGGAACTTGCAACATGCATGGACCCCCGTGGCATTGCACTGATGCTCGGGTGGCCCGAGAGCAGGGCGGCCCCACTTAACCAGTGACCCTCTGGCCCCATTCCAAGTCCTTGTGGTGACACTTTGAGTCTGCACCTGACGGCTGCACAAACCTGCAGAAAGACAGGGGTGAGTGGAGTTGCCCAGCTGCAACTTCGGGAGGAGAAGAGCCATCCTGCTGCCCACCCCACACCTCCCCGGAGCCCATGGGTGGACCAGCTCCTCCCAGGACCAGCCATCTTGTGCACAGGGATGAAGTAAGAAGGCCAATGCCTTGAGCAGAGGGGTCTCTTGCGTGATCCCCAACCCAATGGCAGAGGAGTCACTGAGGGCGGAACTGTTCCCCAGTCATCCGAACCCCACTGGTGACAATCTGTTGCTCCTCCACAGCCGGGCCAAAGTCATTGTTCAAATCAAATAGCTGCCCAGAAAATGGCAGGATCCCTCAGCCACCTCCAGCCTCAGGTGACCAAGAAGCAGACGTCCTGAATCCCACAGGGAGCCACGTCCTGGTGGCCCTGGACTCCGAAGGCCAGGGCTTCCGACCACCTGCCAAGCCCCCCGCAGAGCAGCACAGACCACAGGAGAGCCACTGAAAGGACTCTTCTCTCCATTCTATTTTGCCCCAACTTTTTAGTGTTGACCTCTCAGATCACTCCAGGAACAGGGACTGCCCCATTCTGCTCTGCCCACCAGGAAAGGCTGTCTCTTCACAAGCTCAAGGGCACATGCCTTCTGCGATGTCTCCCCATAGGATTTCAGAAAACTCTCCAAGCATCATTCTGCTTGTGCTCTGGATTCAGCAGGAGCCCCGAAAGCGATAACCTCGTTGGCATTTCATTTTCTTCTCGGGCCCAGCTGGAGAATTTTTCCCCTCATTAAAATTAACGAGGTCAGTATCCGGAGCTGGAGACAAGGACTACTCCTGTTGGTGGAGTTTTGTTTCTTAAATTGAGCTACAGTTCTATAAGTGCAGACATAGACTAAGCGTCATTTACTTTATTGCTGTGTAATAAGAAACCAAAATGGAAGCCCTCAGCCATTCCCCTACGATATCCCACACTCAAGCGGCCACAGCAGACACACACAGGCCGCCCACCCCAACCCAGCCACGCTGCTCTGTGCTCAAGCCAAGAACAAAAGCTCACTACAGCTTAGAAACAACAGTTGAGTGGAAAAATTAAGAACTCAGCCTTGCACGGGGCCAGAGGACCCCGAGCCATCCTGAGCACTGGGCATTGAGGAACAGTGCAGTCTCTCTGGTACTGGAGGAGCTGGTGTCCTCGAATTGGTGCAGATGGATGGACGGACAGAAAGTTCTGCCCCTGCCATCTCGTCCCTGCAGCCAGACAACGGGCGACCACATACCCAAAGCGTAACATGGCCTCAGTCAACAGTCACAAATTACCCCAGTCCGACCAGAAACCAAGAGGAAATAAATACTGCGAGAACCAGTAAAAGATGTGCTGAAAGGAATGAAGAGAAAAGGAAGAAATAAAAATAAAAATAAAAGGCCAACTTGGTGGAGGCCGAGGAAATCTGCTCTCCAGGGGGAACTGTAAATACACAGCCCTGCGTGCAGCAGTGCGGCCAGCAGGCTGATGCACCTTGCTGCCGTCAGCTGAGACGTTCAAGATGATCCTCGAGGCGTAGAGGAGCAGGCAGCCCTGCGCCTGGTTTTCAGCATCCTGCTCCCAGGGTATCCCAACCAACCAACCCTGCTTTCTCCCTCCTTTCTCCTGCCTCTACAGACATGTGTTTTTATATCAGTAGGATATCACTGTACCAACGATCAAAAGGGAAGAGAAAGAGAAAAGGAGATGTTGGGGGCTAGAGCTAGCTGGCGTCTGGGCTGGGTGGCATTGACTCAGGCCACCAGATTCACCAGGGCCCATTCCCGGGGCCTGGCAGGGAGGCAGGCGGGGGCAGGAGCTGCAGAGCCCATTGTTGGCTGATCCAAGTCCAATCAGAAAGTCGGGGAGGGTCCCAGCCGGGCTCCTGACGCAGCTCCGGAAGCCAAGTCTGCAGAAAATGAGCTGAGGGGGAGAAGCAGGTGGTGGGAGACATCTTCACCGAGCGAGCGTACCAGAGAGGGAGAGAGGACGGAGAGGCAGAGGGGAGCGTACCCACGGCGGATCCTAACGAACCTTAATAAGTTAATGCAGAAACCCTCCCCGCGAGTCTGGCTATGGGAGACACCGGTCTCTACTGAATCAAAACCTGTTATGCCGTCATATAATAGATGTAAATTAAAACAGAAAATCTATCATGCCCCTAATGTACCCTGATGGCTGAGTGTGAGGATGCGTGTGCGCAGAGGCACCAGGAGGAAGGGTGATGTATGGCGGAGCTGAATGGAGGGCGAAAAGCGTAGCCAAGGCTCGGGGAGAAGGCGCAGCCGGCTCTGCTCCTCAGACCCAAGGGCAAGAGACGAATAAATGTTGATTAGTGTTGATTTTGTCCGACAAACGCCTGGCGAGTGACAGTTGGGCTAAGCCACACTGAAAGAGAACCATTAATCTTGGTCTGGTTTAAGTAGAGTATATTAATTTGTGTCATTTTTACTAAGTCGCTCTGAGAAAGGCCTCCGCCACTTTGCATCTGACTGCCTTGGTGGCATGGCGGAGCCCCGGGGTCCCCCTCCCCGCCGCCCCACCCCCAGCCTCCAAACAGATCCGGGGTGGCAGTGGTGGCGGCAGCGAATTCAAATGGCACAGCAGGGGAGCAGGGGACTGCGGGCTCCTCTCTCCGATTAAGAAAATAAACTCCCAGGGTGTTGGCATAGCAACAGCATTGCAGATGAACTGCCATAGATTCAGTGATTAATAAATTAACATTTTTTACAGTTGTTCCTCCTTCCTCCCCGCCCCCACCTCCACCGTGCCCCTCCCCCACACACTTCAACCTTCTAGGAGCTGCATCTCCGGCCTCAGGAAGAGGAAGGAGGGAAGCTCAGAGCATCATGGCCTCCGTGCGCTCCTGCAAGGCCTGGCGGGCCATGTCTGAGGGCAGACACCCCGGCCTCCCCTCACCTGAGAGGCGGCAGGGCCAGCGGGCAGGTCTACAGGAAACGCGTACCCCGGTTCACGCCACGTGGCGCACGCCCAGGTCCCGACGCAGCAGGCCCCGGCCCCAAACTGCGGGTCTCCAAGTCCTGGCAGGATCGTTTGCTCCAAAAGAATGACTTCTGGGTAACAAAGGCAGCAGCAGAGTCCACGGGGGCTGACCTCCCAGAGCTGTGCTGGGCAGACGTGAAGTCTGTGCCCCAGACACGCACTGGCTGGTGTAGACACAAAGCTCACACGTGTGTGTGTGTGTGTGTGTGTGTGTGTGTGTGTGTGTTACTAGGGATTAAACCCCTGGACATTCTACCTCCAAGCTACACCCCCAGCCCTTTTCTTTTTTTGTTGTTGTTGTTGTTATTGTTTTTGAAGCAGGGTCTCACTAGTTTGCTGAGAGTCTCCATACATTGCTGAGGCTGTCCTTGAACTTTCGATCTTCCTGTCTCAGCCTCCCAAGTACTGGGATTATAGGCCTGCGCTGCCATGTCCGGCTGCCCACTTCCCGTCTGAGCTCCACTGACTAGGGAGATCCACAGTGCAGGTCAGGAGCCCCGTGGCCTTGTGCAAGGGTGGAAAAAGCAAATAGGTTCCAGGACTGTGTGGGTATCAGGCCAGGTGGTCTCCATGGTGAGTTGGGCTCAGAAGCACTCTCCTCCACGATTTCAAGACCTGGGGCCACGGTGGGTTTCATTTGCACAGCTCTGCCCTGCAGCAGAGCTTCACTCCAGAGAGCTACAGCAGGTGCAGAAGCAGGCAGGGTCCTCAGCGGCCTGGCTGCAGAAAGCCGCATCTCCCAGCAGCCCAGATCCCAGGCCGGAGAGGCAGGAGGAGGGACCCCTGGTGAGCAGCAAGCCGGGAAGGCAGGAGGAGGGACCCCTGGTGAGCAGCAAGGATCCCGTGGACCCGAGGGAAGGCCTCCTGTGCCCAGGCAGGCAGGTGCGGTGCGCTGGGCTGCGGGGCCCACAACGGCCTTGGCCGGGCCGGTGCCAGGAGGCTCCTTCTCGAAGGCACAGAGCTCAATGGCACAGCCTTTGAGGTCACTTGAGGCGACAGCCAGGCAGCGAAGGAAATAACAACAAACACCAACACGCTAGGCAGGCGGCTCAAGCTGAGCAGATACTTCTTGAATGGCTTCACCTATGCGAACTGTGATGTGGGTAACTAACAAATAGGGGCCACCATTACTCTTCCTGCTGCAGAGATTCGGAAACTGGAGTGAGGAGGGAAGAAGACTATGCCCCACCACCCGGCGTGTGTGTGAAGGAGCCGGGATTCTGACATGGCAGGACCAGAGTCCAGGTGTAAGGCCTGAGCTCGGGGGTCCTACGGGAAAGAAGCCATACCCTGCGTCGGAAGACGGGTCTCCTACCTTGAAAACGTCTATCTCTGGTCAGTCAGAAGAACTTCCCCATATCGTAAGTCCACAAAGAGCCTTTGTTGTAGAGGTGTGTTGGGGAGGTAGAGGTAAAGAAATAGATTTAAAAAAATAAAAATACCCAAACCTGGACCAGTGCAGCATCAAAACCCTGGTGGGCATCCTGCAAGTTCCACACTGCGTTGTCCATCGCTGCTGAGATTACTGGCAGATGGTGGCAATCCGTAACCTCGAGGTCACTGATACCGGCTTTTCTTCCACTCCAATATCCAGGAGGAGAAAGGCGGTGCTGGGGCGGGTGACCAGCTCCTGAACACCCCACCCCACCTGGGAAATCAAACCATCTGAGATGGCAGTTCCTTGGGACAACGGGCAACACAGGGTGCAGGGGGCAGCGGGGCCCTCGCAGCCAGGTCAGCTCGGTGGGGCCACGCCAGCCAGGGGCTGCCCATCGACGCCCGGGCCCTGGCGGTCCTGAGGCTCCAGGGCAGAAGGGCACTGAGTCAGCGCCAAGCAATGGTGGTGATAACAGTAGCAGTATCAGTGTTTGTCCAGAGAGGGCGTGGGTGAGAGGAACCCTCTTAAATGCAAGAGGATGGAGGCGAAATGACGCCGGGGTCGGAGCGGTTCTGACGGCGGTGATTGGTGGCCAGACACCTGTCTAATCTGCCTCTCCACAGCTGGCCGCCCATGAAGGTGAGGGGTGTTACCGAGTGTCGCCCAGGCTCTGCTCGCAGGACCCGCCAGTCACAACCCTGCTTGTCCACAAGACTCTGCTCCTCCAAACTCTTTTCCAAATCACGTTTTTTTTTTTTTTTTTCGGTACTGGGGATTGAACTCAGGGGCATTCTACCTCCGAGCTACACCCCCAGCCCTATTTTTTTATTCTTTATTTTGAAACCGAGTCTCACTAAGTTGCGGAGTGCCTCACTAGGTAGCTGAGGCTGGCCACGAACCCGGATCCTCTGGTCTCAGCCTCCCGAATGCTGGGATTACAAGCGTGCGCCACCACGCCCGGC